>OY101449.1:0-155000 GCA_956483635.1 Panzeria rudis
AATCGTAGGAAAAAAGTAAGAATGGGAAAATGTAGCTCTCTTTAAGCCCTTTCAGATGGTGTGACTCTTTTTTTAATGGTTGCCAGGTTTCCGAGTTATGGCTCGATAACCGATTATGAGGTGCCTCCGATACGGTTTTTTCAAAATTTTCCTCTACCAAAAGAGTCGTAGGAAAAAAGTAATGATGGGAAAATGTAGCTCTCTTTAAGCCCTTTCAGATGGTATGACTCTTTTTGTAATCGGTTGCCAGGTTTCCGAGTTATGGCTCGAGAACCGATTATGTAAAAAGTGGGGGCGCCGATACGGTTTTTTCAAAATTTTTGTTCTACCAAAAAAATCGTAGGAAAAAAGTAAGAATGGGAAAATGTAGCTCTCTTTAAGCCCTTTCAGATGGTGTGACTCTTTTTTTAATGGGTTGCCAGGTTTCCGAGTTATGGCTCGATAACCGATTATGAGGTGCCTCCGATACGGTTTTTTCAAAATTTTCCTCTACCAAAAGAGTCGTAGGAAAAAAGTAATGATGGGAAAATGTAGCTCTCTTTAAGCCCTTTCAGATGGTATGACTCTTTTTGTAATCGGTTGCCAGGTTTCCGAGTTATGGCTCGAGAACCGATTATGTAAAAAGTGGGGGCGCCGATACGGTTTTTTCAAAATTTTGTTCTACCAAAAAAATCGTAGGAAAAAAGTAAGAATGGGAAAATGTAGCTCTCTTTAAGCCCTTTCAGATGGTGTGACTCTTTTTTTAATGGGTTGCCAGGTTTCCGAGTTATGGCTCGATAACCGATTATGAGGTGCCTCCGATACGGTTTTTTCAAAATTTTCCTCTACCAAAAGAGTCGTAGGAAAAAAGTAATGATGGGAAAATGTAGCTCTCTTTAAGCCCTTTCAGATGGTATGACTCTTTTTGTAATCGGTTGCCAGGTTTCCGAGTTATGGCTCGAGAACCGATTATGTAAAAAGTGGGGGCGCCGATACGGTTTTTTCAAAATTTTGTTCTACCAAAAAAATCGTAGGAAAAAAGTAAGAATGGGAAAATGTAGCTCTCTTTAAGCCCTTTCAGAGGGTGTGACTCTTTTTTTAATGGGTTGCCAGGTTTCCGAGTTATGGCTCGATAACCGATTATGAGGTGCCTCCGATACGGTTTTTTCAAAATTTTCCTCTACCAAAAGAGTCGTAGGAAAAAAGTAATGATGGGAAAATGTAGCTCTCTTTAAGCCCTTTCAGATGGTATGACTCTTTTTGTAATCGGTTGCCAGGTTTCCGAGTTATGGCTCGAGAACCGATTATGTAAAAAGTGGGGGCGCCGATACGGTTTTTTCAAAATTTTGTTCTACCAAAAAAATCGTAGGAAAAAAGTAAGAATGGGAAAATGTAGCTCTCTTTAAGCCCTTTCAGATGGTGTGACTCTTTTTTTAATGGGTTGCCAGGTTTCCGAGTTATGGCTCGATAACCGATTATGAGGTGCCTCCGATACGGTTTTTTCAAAATTTCCTCTACCAAAAGAGTCGTAGGAAAAAAGTAATGATGGGAAAATGTAGCTCTCTTTAAGCCCTTTCAGATGGTATGACTCTTTTTGTAATCGGTTGCCAGGTTCCGAGTTATGGCTCGAGAACCGATTATGTAAAAAGTGGGGGCGCCGATACGGTTTTTTCAAAATTTTGTTCTACCAAAAAAATCGTAGGAAAAAAGTAAGAATGGGAAAATGTAGCTCTCTTTAAGCCCTTTCAGATGGTGTGACTCTTTTTTTAATGGGTTGCCAGGTTTCCGAGTTATGGCTCGATAACCGATTATGAGGTGCCTCCGATACGGTTTTTTCAAATTTTCCTCTACCAAAAGAGTCGTAGGAAAAAAGTAATGATGGGAAAATGTAGCTCTCTTTAAGCCTTTCAGATGGTATGACTCTTTTTGTAATCGGTTGCCAGGTTTCCGAGTTATGGCTCGAGAACCGATTATGTAAAAAGTGGGGGCGCCGATACGGTTTTTTCAAAATTTTGTTCTACCAAAAAAATCGTAGGAAAAAAGTAAGAATGGGAAAATGTAGCTCTCTTTAAGCCCTTTCAGATGGTGTGACTCTTTTTTAATGGGGTTGCCAGGTTTCCGAGTTATGGCTCGATAACCGATTATGAGGTGCCTCCGATACGGTTTTTTCAAAATTTTCCTCTACCAAAAGAGTCGTAGGAAAAAAGTAATGATGGGAAAATGTAGCTCTCTTTAAGCCCTTTCAGATGGTATGACTCTTTTTGTAATCGGTTGCCAGGTTTCCGAGTTATGGCTCGAGAACCGATTATGTAAAAAGTGGGGGCGCCGATACGGTTTTTTCAAAATTTTGTTCTACCAAAAAAATCGTAGGAAAAAAGTAAGAATGGGAAAATGTAGCTCTCTTTAAGCCCTTTCAGATGGTGTGACTCTTTTTTTAATGGGTTGCCAGGTTTCCGAGTTATGGCTCGATAACCGATTATGAGGTGCCTCCGATACGGTTTTTTCAAAATTTTCCTCTACCAAAAGAGTCGTAGGAAAAAAGTAATGATGGGAAAATGTAGCTCTCTTTAAGCCCTTTCAGATGGTATGACTCTTTTTGTAATCGGTTGCCAGGTTTCCGAGTTATGGCTCGAGAACCGATTATGTAAAAAGTGGGGGCGCCGATACGGTTTTTTCAAAATTTTGTTCTACCAAAAAAATCGTAGGAAAAAAGTAAGAATGGGAAAATGTAGCTCTCTTTAAGCCCTTTCAGATGGTGTGACTCTTTTTTTAATGGGTTGCCAGGTTTCCGAGTTATGGCTCGATAACCGATTATGAGGTGCCTCCGATACGGTTTTTTCAAAATTTTCCTCTACCAAAAAGAGTCGTAGGAAAAAAGTAATGATGGAAAATGTAGCTCTCTTTAAGCCCTTTCAGATGGTATGACTCTTTTGTAATCGGTTGCCAGGTTTCCGAGTTATGGCTCGAGAACCGATTATGTAAAAAAGTGGGGGCGCCGATACGGTTTTTTCAAAATTTTGTTCTACCAAAAAAATCGTAGGAAAAAAGTAAGAATGGGAAAATGTAGCTCTCTTTAAGCCCTTTCAGATGGTGTGACTCTTTTTTTAATGGGTTGCCAGGTTTCCGAGTTATGGCTCGATAACCGATTATGAGGTGCCTCCGATACGGTTTTTTCAAAATTTTCCTCTACCAAAAGAGTCGTAGGAAAAAAGTAATGATGGGAAAATGTAGCTCTCTTTAAGCCCTTTCAGATGGTATGACTCTTTTTGTAATCGGTTGCCAGGTTTCCGAGTTATGGCTCGAGAACCGATTATGTAAAAAGTGGGGGCGCCGATACGGTTTTTTCAAAATTTTGTTCTACCAAAAAAATCGTAGGAAAAAAGTAAGAATGGGAAAATGTAGCTCTCTTTAAGCCCTTTCAGATGGTGTGACTCTTTTTTTAATGGGTTGCCAGGTTTCCGAGTTATGGCTCGATAACCGATTATGAGGTGCCTCCGATACGGTTTTTTCAAAATTTTCCTCTACCAAAAGAGTCGTAGGAAAAAAGTAATGATGGGAAAATGTAGCTCTCTTTAAGCCCTTTCAGATGGTATGACTCTTTTTGTAATCGGTTGCCAGGTTTCCGAGTTATGGCTCGAGAACCGATTATGTAAAAAGTGGGGGCGCCGATACGGTTTTTTCAAAATTTTGTTCTACCAAAAAAATCGTAGGAAAAAAGTAAGAATGGGAAAATGTAGCTCTCTTTAAGCCCTTTCAGATGGTGTGACTCTTTTTTTAATGGGTTGCCAGGTTTCCGAGTTATGGCTCGATAACCGATTATGAGGTGCCTCCGATACGGTTTTTTCAAAATTTTCCTCTACCAAAAGAGTCGTAGGAAAAAAGTAATGATGGGAAAATGTAGCTCTCTTTAAGCCCTTTCAGATGGTATGACTCTTTTTGTAATCGGTTGCCAGGTTTCCGAGTTATGGCTCGAGAACCGATTATGTAAAAAGTGGGGGCGCCGATACGGTTTTTTCAAAATTTTGTTCTACCAAAAAAATCGTAGGAAAAAAGTAAGAATGGGAAAATGTAGCTCTCTTTAAGCCCTTTCAGATGGTGTGACTCTTTTTTTAATGGTTGCCAGGTTTCCGAGTTATGGCTCGATAACCGATTATGAGGTGCCTCCGATACGGTTTTTTCAAAATTTTCCTCTACCAAAAGAGTCGTAGGAAAAAAGTAATGATGGGAAAATGTAGCTCTCTTTAAGCCCTTTCAGATGGTATGACTCTTTTTGTAATCGGTTGCCAGGTTTCCGAGTTATGGCTCGAGAACCGATTATGTAAAAAGTGGGGCGCCGATACGGTTTTTTCAAAATTTTGTTCTACCAAAAAAATCGTAGGAAAAAAGTAAGAATGGGAAAATGTAGCTCTCTTTAAGCCCTTTCAGATGGTGTGACTCTTTTTTTAATGGGTTGCCAGGTTTCCGAGTTATGGCTCGATAACCGATTATGAGGTGCCTCCGATACGGTTTTTTCAAAATTTTCCTCTACCAAAAGAGTCGTAGAAAAAAGTAATGATGGGAAAATGTAGCTCTCTTTAAGCCCTTTCAGATGGTATGACTCTTTTTGTAATCGGTTGCCAGGTTTCCGAGTTATGGCTCGAGAACCGATTATGTAAAAAGTGGGGGCGCCGATACGGTTTTTTCAAAATTTTGTTCTACCAAAAAAATCGTAGGAAAAAAGTAAGAATGGGAAAATGTAGCTCTCTTTAAGCCCTTTCAGATGGTGTGACTCTTTTTTTAATGGGTTGCCAGGTTTCCGAGTTATGGCTCGATAACCGATTATGAGGTGCCTCCGATACGGTTTTTTCAAAATTTTCCTCTACCAAAAGAGTCGTAGGAAAAAAGTAATGATGGGAAAATGTAGCTCTCTTTAAGCCCTTTCAGATGGTATGACTCTTTTTGTAATCGGTTGCCAGGTTTCCGAGTTATGGCTCGAGAACCGATTATGTAAAAAGTGGGGGCGCCGATACGGTTTTTTCAAAATTTTGTTCTACCAAAAAAATCGTAGGAAAAAAGTAAGAATGGGAAAATGTAGCTCTCTTTAAGCCCTTTCAGATGGTGTGACTCTTTTTTTAATGGGTTGCCAGGTTTCCGAGTTATGGCTCGATAACCGATTATGAGGTGCCTCCGATACGGTTTTTTCAAAATTTTCCTCTACCAAAAGAGTCGTAGGAAAAAAGTAATGATGGGAAAATGTAGCTCTCTTTAAGCCCTTTCAGATGGTATGACTCTTTTTGTAATCGGTTGCCAGGTTTCCGAGTTATGGCTCGAGAACCGATTATGTAAAAAGTGGGGGCGCCGATACGGTTTTTTCAAAATTTTGTTCTACCAAAAAAATCGTAGGAAAAAAGTAAGAATGGGAAAATGTAGCTCTCTTTAAGCCCTTTCAGATGGTGTGACTCTTTTTTTAATGGGTTGCCAGGTTTCCGAGTTATGGCTCGATAACCGATTATGAGGTGCCTCCGATACGGTTTTTTCAAAATTTTCCTCTACCAAAAGAGTCGTAGGAAAAAAGTAATGATGGGAAAATGTAGCTCTCTTTAAGCCCTTTCAGATGGTATGACTCTTTTTGTAATCGGTTGCCAGGTTTCCGAGTTATGGCTCGAGAACCGATTATGTAAAAAGTGGGGGCGCCGATACGGTTTTTTCAAAATTTTGTTCTACCAAAAAAATCGTAGGAAAAAAGTAAGAATGGGAAAATGTAGCTCTCTTTAAGCCCTTTCAGATGGTGTGACTCTTTTTTTAATGGGTTGCCAGGTTTCCGAGTTATGGCTCGATAACCGATTATGAGGTGCCTCCGATACGGTTTTTTCAAAATTTTCCTCTACCAAAAGAGTCGTAGGAAAAAAGTAATGATGGGAAAATGTAGCTCTCTTTAAGCCCTTTCAGATGGTATGACTCTTTTTGTAATCGGTTGCCAGGTTTCCGAGTTATGGCTCGAGAACCGATTATGTAAAAAGTGGGGGCGCCGATACGGTTTTTTCAAAATTTTGTTCTACCAAAAAAATCGTAGGAAAAAAGTAAGAATGGGAAAATGTAGCTCTCTTTAAGCCCTTTCAGATGGTGTGACTCTTTTTTTAATGGGTTGCCAGGTTTCCGAGTTATGGCTCGATAACCGATTATGAGGTGCCTCCGATACGGTTTTTTCAAAATTTTCCTCTACCAAAAGAGTCGTAGGAAAAAAGTAATGATGGGAAAATGTAGCTCTCTTTAAGCCCTTTCAGATGGTATGACTCTTTTTGTAATCGGTTGCCAGGTTTCCGAGTTATGGCTCGAGAACCGATTATGTAAAAAGTGGGGGCGCCGATACGGTTTTTTCAAAATTTTGTTCTACCAAAAAAATCGTAGGAAAAAAGTAAGAATGGGAAAATGTAGCTCTCTTTAAGCCCTTTCAGATGGTGTGACTCTTTTTTTAATGGGTTGCCAGGTTTCCGAGTTATGGCTCGATAACCGATTATGAGGTGCCTCCGA
Organism: Panzeria rudis; assembly: GCA_956483635.1. NCBI lineage: Eukaryota > Metazoa > Arthropoda > Insecta > Diptera > Tachinidae > Panzeria > Panzeria rudis. The sequence goes on from OY101449.1 coordinate 6,490, forward strand.
TACGGTTTTTTCAAAATTTTCCTCTACCAAAAGAGTCGTAGGAAAAAAGTAATGATGGGAAAATGTAGCTCTCTTTAAGCCCTTTCAGATGGTATGACTCTTTTTGTAATCGGTTGCCAGGTTTCCGAGTTATGGCTCGAGAACCGATTATGTAAAAAGTGGGGGCGCCGATACGGTTTTTTCAAAATTTTGTTCTACCAAAAAAATCGTAGGAAAAAAGTAAGAATGGGAAAATGTAGCTCTCTTTAAGCCCTTTCAGATGGTGTGACTCTTTTTTTAATGGGTTGCCAGGTTTCCGAGTTATGGCTCGATAACCGATTATGAGGTGCCTCCGATACGGTTTTTTCAAAATTTTCCTCTACCAAAAGAGTCGTAGGAAAAAAGTAATGATGGGAAAATGTAGCTCTCTTTAAGCCCTTTCAGATGGTATGACTCTTTTTGTAATCGGTTGCCAGGTTTCCGAGTTATGGCTCGAGAACCGATTATGTAAAAAGTGGGGGCGCCGATACGGTTTTTTCAAAATTTTGTTCTACCAAAAAAATCGTAGGAAAAAAGTAAGAATGGGAAAATGTAGCTCTCTTTAAGCCCTTTCAGATGGTGTGACTCTTTTTTTAATGGGTTGCCAGGTTTCCGAGTTATGGCTCGATAACCGATTATGAGGTGCCTCCGATACGGTTTTTTCAAAATTTTCCTCTACCAAAAGAGTCGTAGGAAAAAAGTAATGATGGGAAAATGTAGCTCTCTTTAAGCCCTTTCAGATGGTATGACTCTTTTTGTAATCGGTTGCCAGGTTTCCGAGTTATGGCTCGAGAACCGATTATGTAAAAAGTGGGGGCGCCGATACGGTTTTTTCAAAATTTTGTTCTACCAAAAAAATCGTAGGAAAAAAGTAAGAATGGGAAAATGTAGCTCTCTTTAAGCCCTTTCAGATGGTGTGACTCTTTTTTTAATGGGTTGCCAGGTTTCCGAGTTATGGCTCGATAACCGATTATGAGGTGCCTCCGATACGGTTTTTTCAAAATTTTCCTCTACCAAAAGAGTCGTAGGAAAAAAGTAATGATGGGAAAATGTAGCTCTCTTTAAGCCCTTTCAGATGGTATGACTCTTTTTGTAATCGGTTGCCAGGTTTCCGAGTTATGGCTCGAGAACCGATTATGTAAAAAGTGGGGGCGCCGATACGGTTTTTTCAAAATTTTGTTCTACCAAAAAAATCGTAGGAAAAAAGTAAGAATGGGAAAATGTAGCTCTCTTTAAGCCCTTTCAGATGGTGTGACTCTTTTTTTAATGGGTTGCCAGGTTTCCGAGTTATGGCTCGATAACCGATTATGAGGTGCCTCCGATACGGTTTTTTCAAAATTTTCCTCTACCAAAAGAGTCGTAGGAAAAAAGTAATGATGGGAAAATGTAGCTCTCTTTAAGCCCTTTCAGATGGTATGACTCTTTTTGTAATCGGTTGCCAGGTTTCCGAGTTATGGCTCGAGAACCGATTATGTAAAAAGTGGGGGCGCCGATACGGTTTTTTCAAAATTTTGTTCTACCAAAAAAATCGTAGGAAAAAAGTAAGAATGGGAAAATGTAGCTCTCTTTAAGCCCTTTCAGATGGTGTGACTCTTTTTTTAATGGGTTGCCAGGTTTCCGAGTTATGGCTCGATAACCGATTATGAGGTGCCTCCGATACGGTTTTTTCAAAATTTTCCTCTACCAAAAGAGTCGTAGGAAAAAAGTAATGATGGGAAAATGTAGCTCTCTTTAAGCCCTTTCAGATGGTATGACTCTTTTTGTAATCGGTTGCCAGGTTTCCGAGTTATGGCTCGAGAACCGATTATGTAAAAAGTGGGGGCGCCGATACGGTTTTTTCAAAATTTTGTTCTACCAAAAAAATCGTAGGAAAAAAGTAAGAATGGGAAAATGTAGCTCTCTTTAAGCCCTTTCAGATGGTGTGACTCTTTTTTTAATGGGTTGCCAGGTTTCCGAGTTATGGCTCGATAACCGATTATGAGGTGCCTCCGATACGGTTTTTTCAAAATTTTCCTCTACCAAAAGAGTCGTAGGAAAAAAGTAATGATGGGAAAATGTAGCTCTCTTTAAGCCCTTTCAGATGGTATGACTCTTTTTGTAATCGGTTGCCAGGTTTCCGAGTTATGGCTCGAGAACCGATTATGTAAAAAGTGGGGGCGCCGATACGGTTTTTTCAAAATTTTGTTCTACCAAAAAAATCGTAGGAAAAAAGTAAGAATGGGAAAATGTAGCTCTCTTTAAGCCCTTTCAGATGGTGTGACTCTTTTTTTAATGGGTTGCCAGGTTTCCGAGTTATGGCTCGATAACCGATTATGAGGTGCCTCCGATACGGTTTTTTCAAAATTTTCCTCTACCAAAAGAGTCGTAGGAAAAAAGTAATGATGGGAAAATGTAGCTCTCTTTAAGCCCTTTCAGATGGTATGACTCTTTTTGTAATCGGTTGCCAGGTTTCCGAGTTATGGCTCGAGAACCGATTATGTAAAAAGTGGGGGCGCCGATACGGTTTTTTCAAAATTTTGTTCTACCAAAAAAATCGTAGGAAAAAAGTAAGAATGGGAAAATGTAGCTCTCTTTAAGCCCTTTTAGATCGTAGCAGTTCTTTTGTTTAAATCTGGCAAAAGCATCCAAAGTCAACCTGGCAGGAGTGTGTTGGAAAATAGTGTCCGGGAAAGCTGGGCAAGCTAGCTTGCCCAGCTTTCCCGGACACTATTTTCCAACACACTCCTGCCAGGTTGACTTTGGATCGTTCCCATGTTTCCCTCTCCTAGTTGTCTGCCCTCCTGTTACCATCGTTTACACATGACACTTATCTTAGTATTCACCAAGTAATTACTTGCGCCTGTGGTTATTTTAGCGCTCTAGTAATTTTGTTTGTTTGTGGCTCGGCGGCTGTGTGTTTTTTTGCTTGTTCGCATTTGTGCAGTTCTTCTTTCAATTAACTCTTTTAATTCAATTATTTGAGCATATATAAATTGAAAAGGCTATGTTTGCATTTTTGATGCCGTCGGGGTCGATCTTAACACCGTGATGATCCCGGGCAATTGATATACCCCTCCTACCATGTCGGAGTGGTGAAGTGAATGTGTGAAACATACAATATAAAACAAATTCTATGATTAAAAGCTTTTAAGCGTGGTAAGTATTCCAAATATTAATTCACAAGTATAATTTCAACTTTTGGTAATTTGTTATGGTAATTTGGGTTATTGTCTTAGATAAATAGTGGGATTAAGCTATTTGTTAGTGCTTGGAAGGTTGTTGTCTTAGAGAAATGGAGATTTATAGGCAGATTTTGTCGACCGACCCATATTAAAGACCTAAAATTATTTGTCACAATAGTAAGACATATTTTAAAACGCTATTGTGAACAACTTGAGATTCTATATTTCTGGTTTGTGAATTTGATATGGCTAGCCTAGACAAATATACAATTTTGATTATGGGTATGAGAGCTTGATTGAGTTTTTGCATTTGCGATTTTTATAAATTTCTACAAATAGAAAATTTTAAGTCTGAAAATTGTTTATTTTTTTTTTTTAAATTTTGCCAAAAAGTATATATTTTTTAATCATTGTAGTCTGAATAATTCCGAAACTATTGAGAACATACATAAATAAAAAAAAAACGTTCGAAATAATCATATTAATAAACAATTAGCTACTGCCTTGAGCTTTTCACATGTTTACATGTTCATATAGGGTAAAAACTAAAAATTTTCGACATGAAAACTAGGGTTTGGATTTTTCACCTCTCCGATTTAAATGAAACTCGACATATATCCTCTACCCAGGGGTGCCAGATGATTTTGACAAAAAATTGGCATATTTTCCAAATAAAATCGGCATTATCGACACTTAAATTTAAAAAAATCGGCAAATTCAAAATACCCATTTTATATACAATAAACAATATTTTTATTAAAAAAAAGTAACAATACAGAACAATTCAGCATTAACTAATGTATATAACATATTAAGTAATATAAAAATCAATGAAAATAAAATAGGAAAATAAATTTCAATTGAATTGTCAAGAAAGCGGAGCTCTTTGTCTGAGAAACTCCTAAAAACTTTGCCGAAATGTCTCAAAGAGTTCTGTAGAAATTCTGAAAAATTTTCTGGGGAAATTCAAAAGGAATTTTCGATATGTCTGAACAATGTCAGAAAAATGTCTGACAAAACACCGGAAAATATCTGACAAAATTCGGAGCTAAAAATTTTAATTTATCAGAAATGTCGTATAAAATTCTCAAATAGAATCAGAATGTTGTAAGACTTCTTTGAATATTTTTCTGGCATACATTTTTCTGCTACCAATGGCAGCTCATCAGAAAACATTTACCTGTATTTTATAAGTTTAAGAACTCAAACATTTATGCGCAAACTCTGAAGAGATAAATGAGTATGTATTACAAAAACTAAACTCAGGCAATGTTCAGAAGTGGATGCTAAAACTCGTAAGACGTACTTAGATCAGAAAATGTGCATACTTTTTGTTAAATGTCTTAAAGGAAATTAATCGGATAATATATCAGGAAATTTCCAGAAACATCGTGCCAGAGAGCTGCCGACTAATCTGCCATATGTCTGAGGGAATTTTATACAACTTGGTTGATTGTCTGGTAAAGTCTCAGATTTTAACTGACGTTAGACATGTCGAAAAAAATGAGTACTGGCAATTGTTAATAAACCTAACCGTTTTTCATTTTAGTTAAAGGACTGACTGAATAGCAGCTGTCTGTTTTTAATGTAACAGTGTATTTATTCTATTCCAGTGCTGCCCAAACTTAATAAATTATAATAAAACAAACAAAGTTATCCTGTGTTAAGTGTTCATCAAAAAATTGGCATTTTTGGAGCAAAAATCGGCAAATCGGCATTTTGATAATTTTAAGGCAAAAAATCGGCAAAATGCCGATAAATCGGCAAATATGACAAGCCTGCCTCTACCATAGATAAATACGTAGATTTCCAACTCTCGACCAGTCTATGAAAAATTTACAACTCTCTTACACGTATAGGTTTTGTCAGCGTTGCCATTTATCAAGTTTTCCCTTTTTTGCAAGTTTTTTGAGATGCCAAAAAGTTTTAATTTGATATAAAACTTTTTCAAGTTGTTTATAAATATGTACATAATTTCAAACTTGCAGTATAGTTTCGGTGACCATTAATTCCACGGAAAAATAGTGTACACATTTTATGCATTACAAACATAACAAAACTAATTGATTATTAGGCTAATGTTCGTAACATTATATTCAGAAATAATTGGGCATGATTATTATTCCAAGGAATAAGGAGATAATTAACATCAACTTAATTTTTCAACGTACACAGCAGAACAGAGTAGCGCCACTTTCGGAAGCCGCTACACCTAAATCGTAAGTGCTTACGTGTATTTTGCTTATCACCACTAGTCAGGTGGCTCTGTTGAATGTAATAATATAAAACGCTTTGGGTTTCCAGCTAAAGTTTTTAATAATTTAAGCTGATTTCTAATTGGTTGCTAAATATGTTCGAAGTAATGAAAAAAGTGAGCAAAAATGAACATTTGTGAGAAAAAATAATGTACATAAGGGGCATGTATTAAAAAAATTTACAAATAGCGTACACAAAAAAATAGTGGACAAGAGGCTAAAATAGTGTACTATTCACTATAATAGTGTACGGTTGGTCACCGTAAGTATAGTATATTGGATGAATATATTGGGTGATTGTTTATGCAATGATACGATCAAATATTTTCTCACTCCCTTATTACTGCAACAGTGTTTATTGTGTTTACTCCTTCTGTAACTATGCCGTTTTTATACATTCCTTAATATGAGTTCCAAATACACTTTTTTGTGTTTTCTTTTAAAATTTTGGCACTTTTGTAGCAAAAAAGGTATTTTGGCCAAAAAAAGTTTATTTTTTCAGATATAAGAAGTTTTCTAAAAAAAATATGTGGTAACGCTGGATCTTGTGTATTCAACAAACTTGAGAGAGGCAATTCAACACACATCAATTTTTTGCACTTGAAAACGCGGTAAAATGTATCTGTTTTGCACACACAAACGCTTTTTTCATATTATTTAATTTTTTTATTTGTTTAGTGTAAATTTTATGTTTCTTCTTGCTGTAATTTGAAATTATTTTTTAATTTTGTTGACATTTGTGTGTTGAAATTTATCGAAGTTTTAAACCTTTTTTTTTTCATTCAAAAGTATTGCATTTTTGTTACTATTTGGGATGAATATTTTTAGTACCAAATAGAAAAATTGAAAAATAATGTTTAGAAAATTTTTTTTAGCTGAAATGTATTAAAAATGATTCTAAATTCATATTTTCATTAATTAATGTAAAATTAAATGTATATAATAACTAAAAATGCATGTTTAAAATATATAAATTTTGTAAAATACTTTTTGTACAACTAAGAGTATGGTTTGGCGCTGTGGGGAAATTTTTACTTAAACCAATACTAATAGAAAATGTTCTACTAACACATTCTTAGACTTAGGTTTTTTTGACAGCCGACTTAGGTTTCTGACAACTATTTCCAACCAGTCAGCCTTCTATGTTATTCTATGTCCTCTACTCTGTGTACATAGCATAGCGAAAAATTATTTCGATACCTCTTATGGTTTCTATTTTATAGGCCTCTAAACTTGGGTATCTCGGCCATTTTTGGGAAAAGTTCGTCATATTGAAGATTGAATAACTTTAGAACGCGTCATCGGATATAAATAAAGTTGATGTCATTCGAAAGGTTTCAATCTCCCCTTAACGACTATTAATTAAAAAGGGCATATCTGCCTGCTACAAGTGCGTCTAAAATGCCAAAGTATCTTTATCCCTAAATATTCTGAAAAATGGTATATTAATTTTGTTTATTTTTTACAGAACGTAGCCAACTGACATGCCTTTATTGTGTACAATTATCAAGATAGGATCAAAACAAACTTAAAAGTTTTAGTTGTTTCTTGATGATAACTCGATAATTTCTATGAAAATTGTATAAGCAATAATAATAAAAACAACTAGTTCAATACATTAGAATTTTTTTTGTAAAAAGTAATTTTGAAAATAGCATAACTTTGTAGGGCGTCATCAGATTTTACTAATTTGAATATCATTTAAAAGGATCAAGCTCACTTTTTGCAAATCCAAGACAAGAACATCACGAATGAAAAAAAATGTGATCCTTAAATATCCTGAAAAGTGGTATTTATTTTCTATTGCTATTTTTTTCAGCATATAGCAAACTAATCTAACGCAATTGTGTAAAAAATGCAATCGAGATTTTAGGAAATACTACGGCTATGGTTGTTTTTATTGTCATTGCTTACCAAATTTCATAGAAATTATAGAACTGTAACTTTTGAATCTGTTTCCATCCCATTTTGAAAATTTTACACAATAAAGATATGTCAATTGGCTACATTCTGTAAAAAAAGAAAATGAAAATAAAAATTTTCAGGATATTTAAAGATAAAGTATACTTTGGCATTTTAGAGGCACTTGTAGCAGGAAGCTTTATCCTTTTTAATCAGTTTTCGTTAAGAAGAGGCTGAAACGTTTCGAATGACATCAATTGTTTATATCCGATGACTCGTTCTAAAGTTAATTAATCTTCAATGAAATTTATTTGCTAGTGTTTGAGCATTTTCTATATTCACTCAATATTTTGGCCGAATATTGGTTTATGACCGCGCATATTTTGGTAAGGTGGTAGATTTTATTACACATATCATTACAGCTTATGCAACTTTTACCTCTTATTGCCGATTTGAATTTTCTGCAATCAGCGATTTCAATAGCGGTATTCAGTGTTTGGTGCAAATGGTTTTGCCACAACATCAAATTCAAAATATCGTGGTTTTATATTTCAAGGAAATAAGTAGTAAATTTGTGAGTTTCTTGCAATAGTGTAGTTTCTAAGCCTACTACGAGTATGCTTATTTTATTGTCTTGTGATTTTCAAAAAATTTTTATTTGTGAATTCTCAAATGGCTTTTAAAGGTCTGTGCATAAGATGAGAGGTTTGAAAATTTTCAAAAGTATGGTTTAAGTCTACTGATAATTTGGTAAAGTACCAATGAAATGTAGATTAACCGGTTAACCGGTAAATCTACCAAAATTAATCGGTTAATAATGTACCAATTAACCTATTGAATACCCTAGTGCTTACAAAATGCGTGAGTACATGAATTTTATTAAGGTAAATGTTTGAATCTGGCTACAGTTATTCGATACCACCCCATGATGTATAGTGATATGCAGAACTGCCAAAGATCGAAGAACAAGTACAGCCCAGACTGTCTTTAAGAAATAACGACATTGATGTATGAACGCAAAGCTGCGTTACGACTGTAATTCCTTTGGGTAATTTCACGGCATTTAAATTCATATTTGCTTTTTTTGATAACTTTCCCAGTCCCGAATTCCAGAAGAATTAGTGCGGGAATTAAATTTGGAATTTATAACCAAATGATTCGACAACTTCTTTAGTTTTTATGAAAATCAGTTTTAGATAAAGAGATATTGGGTAATTATCTCTCCGAATCATAAAATTTTGAGTAGTTTGGTATCGATTTGTAGTTGCATATTTAGGTGGTAAGTGCATATTTTTGCATATTTTGGTAATAAATGCATATTTTTGAAAACGTTACTACTGATGGCAACTGGCAACTGAGTGCTGTCAATTTCAGTTGCTATTTAGTGCCTTTCTGCTAACTATTAATTTTCAGTTGCCGACTGGTAACGTAACTAAAGTTCGGTTTCATTAAATAATATACCCAATTAACCAACAAAAATTTACTTACCAATTCACCAAAAAAGTAATCAGAAAAAATTTTAAACACTGATTACAATTCTACTAGAAAAAGTACTTATTTTTGCTCTTGATATCCAAAAACTAATCCATTATACTTTGGATGTATACATCCAAAAGATAACTACTTTTCCTTTTACTTGAAAAATTCCTAAAGATAAGTAAATTAATGTCCATCTGGAAAATAATAAATTGTACATACATACAAACATACATACATACATGTCTACATCTTCTTAAACTGTCGCGGATCCATCTTAAGCTTTTTAAATTTATGTAGTACTCACATACAGCATACACAATACAAATAGATTGCTATTAGCACCGCTCGGAACTGGTATTTTAATTGCGTATTCCGAAAGTGCAATGTCCGTTTGCTCTTTTCTGGATCCGCGATAGCTCGTAACACTTCCATTAATGCGTGATGATTGATTTTATTAAAATTTTTTTTTAATTTTCTTATACATACATTTTATTTGAATTTATGTTTGTCAGGTTTGAAGTTGCTTGCTTTTACAATTTTTAATTTGGAAATCGAATTTAAATGTAAATAAAGCTACAAAATAATGAGTGTAGGAAGTTGTTCAAATACGGAATGGATATTAAGTTTTTACTAGGCATGTTTGTTTTATGTTTTTTTATTTAATATGTAATAATAAAAAGCTAAAAAAATACTTTTTATATTATTTTAGTTTTGGTACTTTGTTTGTAGGTAAATGCATATTTTTGCGTATATTTTTCGTTTTTAGGTGCATTTGTTAAACGTTTAAAATCAATTTTTAGCTACATGAAAGTCCGAGCCCTGCTAATGATTCATATTTTACAAGACAAACTTTTAGGTCGATTTCATATGATACAGAACTTAATGTTATGAAGCAATGCAACATCGAGCTTAATTCAAAAATAATTTAAGCTTTTCTGAGCAACCGCTAAAAAATAAAAGAGTATTCATTAAAAACAGTTTTAGGCCTTACTAGTACTACGACGACCTACATACATCCGCTGAAAAGAATTGAAAATATCTTTTCGTGTGAATTCTTAAGCGCATTGCCGTCTTAGTAATATTTATTATCCGGTATCCATGCGATGAAGTTTTCATTTAATATTTTCAGTTCATTTATTTATTTATGTACATATATACCTATTAATTAATCGAGACATATACGGTTAAAGTAGTAGTAATGCAAGATATTAATTCATAAATTTAAAACGATGAATTTCAAAACGATGCAAACAATCACAAATTATTGACCAGGACATTAGATACAGACAATATTAAAAAATTCTAGAAGAAACTATTAAAAAATAGTGGAAAAGGTATTACGAGTTCATTGTGATATACATACATATATCCAAAGCGAAAATTATGAGCACATCGGATTTATATTCGGTTTTAAGTTGTGTCGTTTTTAAAATCGATTTTCATATCGAACTACATAGAAGCGAAATTTATTTCTGTCGTCTTATTCTAGCAACCACTTTGCTTACTGGTAGGCAAAAATATATATGATGATTTAAGTCGTAACTACTTACAATTTGACTTGATAACTACTTATTTTTGTTTGAGAAGTCCACAAATGTATTTACGAATGTATTTACCAATGTTTCGGCGTATATCCGATTAGGAACAAATATAAAAATAAAACAAACAAGAATTAATATATTGAATTAAATTGGAGAATAAATCTCTCTTTATTTACACAAAATTGTACCTTGTAAAAGGATCTTAAAAGTTGCACGTAGTGCTTCGTTGACTTCTAAATGACGGGATACGAACCGGTGCTCGTTCAGATTTGAAGACAAGTACTTGACCCACTGAGGTATTGTTGATTTATAAGTTAAAGCGACAAAAATTAGTTTTCATAAGCAAGCACATGTTGACTTAAAAAGTGGCTGTGTGCTTATTTTATTAATGCATATCAACGAATTGTAACTACCCTAGGGGGAAAGGAGCTGACGCAGAACCTGTCGCATGACTAGTCCTTGGGGGATAGGGACCGATTCGAGTTCTAACACTTTGCATGGGACCTATCACTTTAGCATGGCTTTGTCATAGGAGGGAGCAATTGATACCTTTTAGACATTTTGTGATGGGTCACCAGATTGATCTAAAGAATCGTTTAAACTGGTTTCGGGTATAGTTCCAAGGAAAGTAGGAGTTTATTTAGTTTACATAAGCCCTTCCCATTCATTGTAACTCATCTGGATTTAATTATGTTTTAATTCAATGTTTATAGCTTTTTTATTTTATTTATTTTCAATGACGTTTGTATGAAAGTTATTTATATTTATATTTTATTTTTATTTGATTTTCTCTTTTGACAACCAAACCAATCGTCATCTGATTTCATTCTACCAAAACCTAAAAAAATTACTGCAAGTAAGTAGTGTGAAGAAAATTAGCAGAGGTCGGTGTTTGATGCAAATGGTCTTGCGAAAGTGAAAAAGCAAATTACCGTAGCCTTAAATCCTAGCACATTTCGTTAATATATTTGATAAAAAAGCTACGATGGTTTGTATTTGTACTTTCGCAAGACTATTTGCATCAAACACTGAACTCCACTATTTTGCTTTTAATAAATGCAACTAAATTGGTATTTACACCTGAAATGAAATTTTTATAAATTCAGAATTCCATTACAAAAATTTAATATAAACTTTCGCAGATATGGGTATAAATATTTGTAAATACAGAAAAAACGAAGACAATACTTTTTTAATTTTTACACAGTTTTGGAACATTTATATCTGTTAAGATATGGGGCCTAGTTTGACCGGTCACGGTATATTCCTATTTTCAAAAGTGATAGGACAGGTACTTTTGGAACAATTGACAGAAATTTCGCGCAGGGTTCTTTCAGATAATGAGAAAAGTACGTACTAATTTTATTAAAAACTAGGTAGTAGATCTAATGTGAATCATAGTAATAAGATAAATAAGACCACTCATTGATTTGTAACCGATTAATAAAGTACTAGCGATTACAAAAATTACAAAAGTTCTTGCTGGGATATTTGTTTTTAATTACTTTTTAATCTAAATTAATCTAATTTAACCTAAATTGTAATTATTTTTCAATAACTTGTTCTGAGCGGGAGTTCCCGGGATCCCGGGAAATTTTAAAACAGTTCCCAATTTCCCGGGAAATCAAAAAGTCCGGGAAAAGAAAAACTCTAATAACTACTAAGTGTATTCCCAACTATATCAGAATATTACGTTTATTTATTTTTTATATTATTACAAGAGTATATATAGGTAAAGACGTATCTATGAATGTGCTTTCTCTATATTCTACGATTAAATGAACTAATATATTTTTTGCAAACATTAAAATCTGTGTGGTATCAGAGATTGATAGAAACATCAGGTTTTAAAACAGGATGCTAAATAAAGATTTGCTTCTATCAAAAAATGCAAACTTTAAATGGGCCGATAATTTTCAATTTTTTCTTAAAAAATAAAACAAAAGTTAGGAAAATATGCTACCTTTTTAACAAATACATTTAAGTTTTGGTAACTTTTTTGTTCTTGACTGCACCATAAACATACTTTTTTCTCAATATTTGTTTGTGCTATTTAAACAAACAACTTTAAATGTTTGACTTTTAAATTTTGTTCTCACCTCTTCTTCAGCTCCGGTGTCCTTTTATTTCTTTCACTCTGTTTAATGTTTTACAAAGAAATAATTTCCAATTCAACTTATGCAAAGCACAAATACTTGAAACTTATTTCCCAAACTAGTGGCGACTCTTATCAGTATAGGAAAGTAAAAAATGCAATATAACTTTTTTCTGGCCGTTTTATACACTGCTAAAAATCAGGGACCCGAAATAACCGTAATTTTTTTAAATATGCAATTGGTCACAGAGAAACAAGCTACAAAAATATCAGTCCTGTAATAACAATTATAAACAACGTAAAAAAATATTTCTCCTTCCATTATTATGAAAGCTTTTTATTTTTTAGGTCTTGTTGAGCCCTTAAAAAATGATTTTTATTTTTTAGGTCTTTAAATAGCAGTTATGAAAAATTTTCATTTTTTATGTCTTCTTGAGCCTTTTATAAATGATTTTTATTTTGTAGGTCTTTCCGATACTTTTATATAAGATTTTTATTTTTTTCGGTCTTATCTATCATATGCAGACATATTTATATAAAGGAGTAACGTTATATGTGTGGATCTAACTACCATGAGTGATTAATCCAAAAGTCGCCAAACATCACTTTTATAGTAAAAATAGAAAAAAATTCGCGAAAAAATGTGAAATTGCAAACAGGCTCTAACACTAACTTAACATCCTTAAAGTTGCAAGGAATGCCAAAAAATTGGAAACAATCGCGAAAATAATGAACATTTGCAAAAACTTACCAAAATCAAAAAAATATATGATTAGAAATCGGCAAAACTGTAAAGAAGCCAAAAACTAGCAAAAAAAACTTGTATCGCGACAATAAATAGCGAAAAATTGCCAACATCAAAAAGATAACAGAGTCAGATATTGATTAAAAATCGGTAAAGCTGTAAAAAAGCCAAAAACTAGCAAAAAATTGCTTGTATAGCGACAATAACGAAAATTCACGAAAAATTGCAAAATTGCAAACCAACTCTAAAATGTTTGCGCATTTTCGCTATTTTTGCGATAGAAGTGATTTTCTGTCAGTTTTTTTGCCTTTTTTGCAGTTTCACCGATTTTTAAGCAATATCTTTTTGGTATTAGCAAGATTTTGAGATTTTCGTCATTTGCGCGATTTTTTTTCGAGCTTTTGGCATTCCTTACAACTATAGCGATGTTTTTTGTTTTTTTTTAATTTTATTTTTTTTAAGAGAAGTAACACAATCAGGCAATTAATGCCTACCAGTTAATTAATTAATGTGTTACCTTCTTTGGGAAAGGGATAGTGTAGAGAGAACAGGTGGTGAAGTGGGAGAGAGATAGAAAGCTTAATTCATTTACAACCCTGCTATTGCGCGTTTTATGTAGAGCAGTGTTGCAATCCCCTCTGGTGTCTAGTAGAGGCATCAAGTTCTTTTAAGCTGTATAGCCATTTTATTAGTTCTTTTACTTCGCCGACGGTTTTGCTACAATACCGTAGCGATACAATAGCGATGTTGAATAATTTTAAAGCTTGTTCTCTGTGCTATTCATCATATTTTCGCGGAAGAGGTGATGTTTCACGATTTTTATCTTCTAATGTTACTCTTTTATACAATTAATTATATGTATGTGTAGATAGATAAGACCGGAAAAAACAAAAATCTTTTATAAGAGTCCCGAGAAGATCTAAAAAATAAAAATCTTTCATAACTGTTATTTACAGACCTAAAAAATAAAAATCATTTATAAAGTGCTTAAGAAGACCTAAAATATAAAAAATTTTTATAACTGTTATATAAAGACTTAAAAAATCAAAATCATTTATAAAGGGCTTAAGAAGACCTAAAAAAAGCTTTCATAACTGTTATTTAAAGAGCTAAAAAATAAAAATCATTTATAAAGGTTTCAAGAAGACGTAAAAAATAAAAATGTTTCATAACTGTTAAGACCTAGAAAGTAAAAATCTTTCATAACTGTTATAAGAAGACTAAAATATTTGTGCTCATTTTTAATTGTTACTCAGGGAGCACGACCTAGAACGTAAAAATCTTTCATAACTGTTATAAGAAGAATAAGAAATTTTTGCTCATTTTTAATTTTTATTCGTGGAGCACTTTTTTAAAAAGCTTGTATTATAATTATTTGATGATTTCTTCAAATATAGGTTATATATGTTATGTCCCTAAAAATATTTGAATCGCTTCAAAAGACTTACGCACTTCTTAATACTCTTAACTATTCAGAGACTTATTATGTATTAATAATAAATTTACGAAAATTAGATTGTAAGGACAAAGCTAATTTATATACATATGTATATAGTAATTCCACAGGTAATTTTACGTCTTATCACGTGCGTCATGAAGTAATTAACCTTGTTTTTTCAAAGAAGACGTAAGTATGTTTTACTTCTTTATGTATCTGTGTAGGTCGTAACTATCTCTACACTTAGTAAAAGTTGAGGAAACATCGAACTACATGGTTTTGAAACACAAACTTAATTGCTTGGTGAAGTTATGTGACAAAAAATAATATTGCTGTAGAAATACCTGTATATATATATATATATATGTATATATATATATGTATCTTTATGTATCTGTGTAGGTCGTAACTATCTCTACACTTAGTAAAAGTTGAGGAAACATCGAACTACATGGTTTTGAAACACAAACTTAATTGCTTGGTGAAGTTATGTGACAAAAAATAATATTGCTGTAGAAATACCTGTATATATATATATATATATATATATATATATATATATATATATATATATATATATATATATATATATATATATATATATATATATATATATATATATATATATATATATATATATATATATATATATATATATATATATATATATATATATATATATATATATATATATATATATATATATATATATATATATCGTAAAGCTTTTTGCATAATAAAGCATTAAAAATGTGATTTATCAAAACACTCATCGAATGGAAACTCTAACGCAAACTTTAAGGCGACTTCAGTAAGGTAATCCTACTAGCACAGTTTACTGAATGAAACATCAAATGTATTTGACGAGCCATAATTTTGTTCTATTTGTTAAACTTCATACATAGAGACGTCAGGAAAATGTTAGTGCTATTTTTTCTTATAGACTTTGACTTTTGTCAAGATAAGTCAATAGCTCGTGAAGACGCTATGTAAGGTAGCCTAAACAGGTGCCAGCACAAGAACAGCTGATTAAGTAAATTTCTGAATGTGTGCGTCACACAGCCAAAGGATTTTGACAGTTTTCCGATATATTTATATCAAAAAAGTTTTAAAAATTCTTTTCAGTTAACTTTTTACTTTGCAATATATATTATTTTTAAGCGAGACTTAAGCGGACCAGCCACCCACTTGCAATATAATTATGCAATTTTTCGTATTGTACAACAATATCGCTAATGTGTATTTCATATTCAAAGGTGGCACAATATATTAGCTTTTTATTGTACAGTCAAGAAAATTATGTAATGTGTGGCAACATTGTTCAGTGTAATATTTACTTTTCCATTGTCAGGAAAATTGGTCCATATTTTCATTGAAAATATTGTGCCATTTATTGCACAGTATAGGTCAAAACGACAATAATATGTACAATAACATCTATACATACATATAATAAAACTATAAAAAGGGCGTGTCTGTACATGAAATATTTTTTGAAAATTTTTATTGCTTCGTAAACAGTAACCGATGTAGAGAAAAAAACCTAATTTTGGAATTTTTGTCTGCCTGTCTGTCTTAAAAGACTTAAAAGACTTAAAAAATCAAAATCATTTATAAAGGGCTTAAGAAGACCTAAAAAAAGCTTTCATAACTGTTATTTAAAGAGCTAAAAAATAAAAATCATTTATAAAGGTTTCAAGAAGACGTAAAAAATAAAAATGTTTCATAACTGTTAAGACCTAGAAAGTAAAAATCTTTCATAACTGTTATAAGAAGACTAAAATATTTGTGCTCATTTTTAATTGCTACTCAGGGAGCACGACCTAGAACGTAAAAATCGTTCATAACTGTTATAAGAAGAATAAGAAATTTTTGCTCATTTTTAATTTTTATTCGTGGAGCACTTTTTTAAAAAGCTTGTAATATAATTATTTGATGATTTCTTCAAATATAGGTTATAAATGTTATGTCCCTAAAAATATTTGAATCGCTTCAAAAGACTTACGCACTTCTTAATACTCTTAACTATTCAGAGACTTATTATGTATTAATAATAAATTTACGAAAATTAGATTGTAAGGACAAAGCTAATTTATATACATATGTATATGGTAATTCCACAGGTAATTTTACGTCTTATCACGTGCGTCATGAAGTAATTAACCTTGTTTTTTCAAAGAAGACGTAAGTATTTTTTACTTCTTTATGTATCTGTGTAGGTCGTAACTATCTCTACACTTAGTAAAAGTTTAGGAAACATCGAACTACATGGTTTTGAAACACAAACTTAGTTGCTTGGTGAAGTTATGTGACAAAAAATAATATTGCTGTAGAAATACCTGTAGATATATATATATATATATATATATATATATATATATATATATATATATATATATATATATATATATATATATATATATATATATATATATATATATATATATATATATATATATATATATATATATATATATATATATATATATATATATATATATATATATATATATATATATATATATATATATATATATATATATATATATATTTCGCCGGATTCGTTGCATAATGCGGCAAGAAATCGTAAAGCTTTTTGCATAATAAAGCATTAAAAATGTGATTTATCAAAACACTCATCGAATGGAAACTCTAACGCAAACTTTAAGGCGACTTCAGTAAGGTAATCCTACTAGCACAGTTTACTGAATGAAACATCAAATGTATTTGACGAGCCATAATTTTGTTCTATTTGTTAAACTTCATACATAGAAACGTCAGGAAAATGTTAGTGCTATTTTTTCATATAGACTTTGACTTTTGTCAAGATAAGTCAATAGCTCGTGAAGACGCTATGTAAGGTAGCCGAAACAGGTGCCAGCACAAGAACAGCTGATTAAGTAAATTTCTGAATGTGTGCGTCACACAGCCAAAGGATTTTGACAGTTTTCCGATATATTTATATCAAAAAAGTTTTAAAAATTCTTTTCAGTTAACTTTTTACTTTGCAATATATATTATTTTTAAGCGAGACTTAAGCGGACCAGCCACCCACTTGCAATATAATTATGCAATTTTTCGTATTGTACAACAATATCGCTAATGTGTATTTCATATTCAAAGGTGGCACAATATATTAGCTTTTTATTGTACAGTCAAGAAAATTATGTAATGTGTGGCAACATTGTTCAGTGTAATATTTACTTTTCCATTGTCAGGAAAATTGGTCAATATTTTCATTGAAAATATTGTGCCATTGATTGCACAGTATAGGTCAAAACGACAATAATATGTACAATAACATCTATACATACATATAATAAAACTATAAAAAGGGCGTGTCTGTACATGAAATATTTTTTGAAAATTTTTATTGCTTCGTAAACAGTAACCGATGTAGAGAAAAAAACCTAATTTTGGAATTTTTGTCTGCCTGTCTGTCTGTCCGAACACGCTTCACGCAAAAACCACTGAAGCAATTTTCATGAAATTTTGTATAGAGTTACTTTAGAGTCCTGATTCAGGGTACATTTTACCGCGATAAAATATCTTACTTCTAACTTAAAATAGAAAAAAACGAAAATATACCTACTTTTACTAATATAAATGTTGTTGGAAATTAGAAAGATGTTTTTGTTTTTTTCAATGTTGGTAGCACTGTTTATTTTGTATAACGGGAACTTTAAAAAATATCTAAAAAAACGTTATATTATTATATTTTACAGACATCTTATAGTCATAAAGCGATCTTTAAGCGCGCGAAGCCGGCGGGCACATCTAGTATATAATAATATTGTATTATGGACCGCTTTAAGTTTATTTAAAAAAATGCTGTATAGATTTTAAATTCAAGATACCATAAAATAGAAAATTTTTCTACCACCAGTTGTTTACTGAAGTTTACTTTGATTAAAAATGACATACCTTTTGCCATTTTTTAAAAATGGTTTGTCTGAAGTTTTGTTGCATAATTTTTTCCAAAAATTTGCTCCTCAGAGCATAAGTCTGTCATATGTGAACTGCTTTTCAAAATTCTTTTTTCGAAAATCTGTAGGGCATTATCCCCTCCCTAAGAAATATTGATTATCGCATAATCCTCCATTTATGAACCAATTTTCAAAATTTTTTTTCTTGTTTCAAATGAATTGCTTGCAGTTTGATCCCATAGAAGTGAAAATCGGGCGAACAAAGTGGTAGCCCGATATATTAATTATCACATAGCTTCGACATTTCTTGACAGATTTTCAAAATATTTTATTTGAAAGGACATGAAAGGTTTGGTACATTGAAAAACTGCGGGCGGACAACCCATTTGTAGACAAGCACACCATTTGATCTTACACAAAATCGAGTTGGTTTTGTAATCTGGTACACAAGATCTTTGCATTGAAGTCGGTTTTTTTTGACATACATACATATGTATGTAACTATAGTTATTACAGAGCTAACTACATCTGACAGGTCTTTATTGTACAAAGTCTAATAGTCTATAAGCTCATTTCTATGAAAAACCTGTAGCAATAACTATGATGATCATATATAATGAATTAATATCGTATATGATATATTAAGCTTTAAGATTAGAAAAATAGAAAAAAGTCTGAAAATTTTTTGCTTTTAGTGGATTTAATTTTTCTTAAGCGATTTGTTTTAAATCGACTCAATTTACAGAACAGTTGTTATATATAACAACTTTTTTAAATAAAACTAAAAATAATAAAATTCAGTGCTATTTTTCAAGAAATACGCGCTTTTTTACTTGTTTCAATGTTTTTTTGAAATCTAAAAGTTGACAACGCTGCTAACCACTAAACTACCGAGCCACATTTATTTTCATACATAATTCAATAGATGAATACAAAAACAAATTACGAAGTAAAAACAACACTCGCATCCATATTTGGTATCCACGTGAGCGAGAGAGGATGCACTATAAAAAAGTGTGAGTTGAATAAAAAACTTCGGCCTTAAAAACATGAAAAAAAAAACATAAATAGCCGATCAACTACGTCGTGTATGTGGTAAATTTCTTCACTCGCATACGTTATTGCATCCTCGTAAGGCAGAGGGTATTCACTGTATACTTTTGCGCATCTCCGAAGCCCTTCTAACTAATCTTACTGCTTACTTCTACCAAATTAATTTTTGCTGGGTAATAATCAATAACAATTTAATACAAATTACTTGAAATAAATATAAAATAAAATCACGGTGCTGTCATTTGATAAATATGGGAATACACACTGTGTTCCTAAACAAATGCAACCGTGCAAACTTTGACAAAGTATTGAATTCCTAAAGTCATCTGTTTTGCAGTATTGCATTCCTAGTCATCTGTTTTGCAGTTGAACTGCAAATAAACGCAACTAGCGCACTTTTTAAATTGGCAATGCTTTTTATTGATCCTGCATCTGATTTGCAATGTTGTAAAGTATAATTGCTTGATTTAAATACTGCTTTGACGTTGCATACACACGTTTAGGAAGGCAGCCATACTCTTCTGATCAACTTCTTTATTTATATGAAATAATAAGTTTCGATTTCGATGTTCGTCCAAAATTTTAGCTTAAACCGAATATTAGCCATAACCCAAATTTTGGCATAAGGCGAATATTAGCCGAAAGCACAATTATGGTTGAATCCGAAACTGCATATGAGGTCGGACTCTACAAATTTTACTTTCTTTATTTTTGCTGATATGTCTGAATTTTTTATTTATCGCTCTGAAAAAGTTATAAATTCGAAATGATTCTTCAACTCAACTGTTTGGTAGCAGGTTTTCCTGCTGAATGCGCCAATTTGTTCAACTTATAAATATTTTTTCAGTGCTTGATTTTACATTAACTTTCAAAACACCCTGATATATACATCAATATATTATTGATATATACATCAATATTATATATGTACGTACTAATTTTTGGTACGACGAAGAATTTGCTTTCTTTCTTGCTTCTTCATATAACGGAAGTACGGCGACTTTTTGTATAAAAATATTACGTATTTTTGTCATTCTGATTATAAAATAATTAAGGAAAGTTGTCGACATTTTAATTAGTGGAATTGTCGCTTTAGGGAAAATAGTGTTGACATAGAGACATATGGTTCTAGGCTGACTAGAGGGTTGTTATTGTGTATACATATGCATGTATGTATGCATTTATTTAGTGGTTTACAAAAGCAAACTAAAAGAGAAATATAAATAGGAAAAAGCTGGAACTTTAGTCTCAAGAGTTTAAGTAAATTGATGCATGTTTGTAAATTGTTTGATTTACAATTGATAATAATATGGTCAATGGTCCCTGCAGATAATATTGGACTACGTGTTCCATTTTAGCTTATTGGATTAGTTACAACATGGTCTAACGTAATGCTGTCATATCATTTGGAAATACGAGCTTGTAGTTAAAGCACGATCACTTGAGTGCTCCATATAACAGGACATGGAATAACTTTAAGACTCCGATGTAATGCAGGCATGGACCATTTCATTTGCAAACAAGAGTTTGTAGTTAAGTGACAAGTGGCAAGTAGCGACATAGAGTATCTTTGAGACTACTCCGATGTAGTGCAAAGCTGGGTTATATGATCGAGCACTGTGGCATCGTAATGTTATATCGACCATGTTTTCTCCATATATTTGGGTTACCGTTGGCCTAGATTTTGTCCTCTATGGAGTACACAGAAAAGAAAAATCATTCCATCTGCACTTAAATTAATCCCAAGCGGTTTCAAAGTACGGTAACCCCGGATTTTCTGAAATCAAGTACAGAAAATTTTGATTCAAGTACGGAATATCAAGTGCATAATACTTAGTTTTAGCCAGATTCGACTTTATTATGTAAAATATTCTTATTTTAAGTACGACTATGTTTATAAACTTTATACACAGTCGTACTCGTACTGTGTTGCAATTTATTTGCTTTTATGATAGCCACAATGCATTGTTGTGCTCTTCCTGTTGCTTATTTTCATTTCTTAGGCATAGACCGCAAGTAGCGACAAACGTCGTATTAAATTAATGATTCAAGACCGCTGCGTACTTGAATCAATCCCGCCGCATACTTGAATCAATCCCGCCGCTAAATTTTATATTTTTACCTACTTGTTTTAATTTAAAATTTATTATTGTTTATTCCTGGTATTGAACTTAATTTATCACGTTTGTAAGCCAACGCCTTAGATAACTCTGCTAAATCAGTACATGAAAGAACGACAGCTAAAATCCAGTATACACCAGCAGCAAGAAATACTACGTTTGCCAGTTATAGCAAACATATAACAAACAAAATAACCAGTGATGGGAACTCACCGATTTTCCCGTCAATTCTGGTAATTTTCAAACCTGCTTAACAGGTAAAAAGCGTTTTAACTATTAGCGGGGAGTCCAGCGATTGTTTTTTGTGAAGAAATTTAATTTTTAGTCCGGGTAATTTCAAAGGATTTTGATATAATACGATTGATAATAATAAACCATTTCATTAAATACATTTAAAATTTTGTAAATAATCAAACTTTTATATATAAAGCTAACGTTTTATTATTACTTAGTACATATGTATGTAGAATATAGAAATAAATTTTTTAAAAACTAGTAAATTTTGCAAAATTGAGCGATTTATCGCTAAAATTTTGAACCAATTTTCGAGGCTAAAAAAACTTGGCGATTTATCTCTAAAATTTTAGCTTTGCACATACTCTAGCTACTTTATAGCGATTTCTAGCCCATATTGAATGGGGTTTTTTTAAACGAACACACATTGTGCTTAAGCCATTTTCGGCTTTTCTGCACAAACACTCAGGGTCTTGGCAGGAATCGAACCTGCGACCTCCGGCTAATAGTCTAGCACACTATCCACTACACTACGGTGGTACCCCAAAGTTACCATTACTAAAAATAACCAACAAAACAGCAATAACAATAGCACATCAGTGAATTGTGGCTATCAACAAGCAAACGAATACCAACACACTACGACTTTATATAAAGTTTATAAAAATAGTCGTACTTAAACTAAGAACTTTTGTACTTAATTTAAGAAATTTGTACCTTATTTTTACATGATTTAAGAACTTCATCGCGTTTTCGGAATGATTCAAGTACATATTAGTGTTACCCGTTGTTAAATTTTTGAGTAAGATTCGTACTCAAAGTAAGTAGAAAATACATGAATTTAGTACGGCGTTTTTCTTTCTGTATATAATTTACATGCGTGTATGGAGAATTCGTATTGTCTGCAGGGGTAGTCAACTCTATATATGTATATGTTCTAATATATTTTCTTTAAACATATTTTTGTGACCATATTCTCACTCTTCCATTTTACTTTAAGCCAGGGATGGGCAAATTGGCACAATTGAAGCATTCTTGGTAAAATCGAACTTTAAAAGTAGAATGGTACACAAAAGTCTTACTAAGTACAATTAATACTTTTCCCATTTTGTACTATTCGTCCACTCGTGCAATACTCGTGCAATATTTTATCTGAATTAAGTTACAATTTTGCGAAGTATTGAGAACAAAGTTCATCTTAAAAGGAGGAATATTTAAAGTGGTCAGATAAGGGCTCACTAGATATATTCTCTGCAATTTAAAGATCTTACAGATCATGATACTATAAGTATATTAAACTCTAAAAAAGTTGTTGTATATTTATTTGCACTGTAGTAGGCGAATACTTCGAAACTTTATTGATAAAATATTCTTTTACCTTTCAATTGTTAATATTTCTAAATTAATCATTTTTTTCGAATAGAAGTTGCTATTGCTAAATCCGTATAAAGTGTGATATATATATTTTCTGTACTTAATACTACATGTTTCTGATTTCAAAAATTTGTTTTAGTACAATAAGGTCCAAAAATCTAAAATTTTAGACAGCAATTGGCACAATTATAAAATCTCATTGCCATCCCTGCTTTAAACTCTATCTTCATCGGTCTTTGTCTGTACTGCCTGTATTTGTCGCACACATTTCAATATTGATTCTTATCCTTTGGTTTCCTTAGATGACGGTATTGAATTGCAGAGGAAATAGTAAATGATGATACTGTTATTATGACTTTACCATTGATGCTCGTTGTTGTTGATATTTATGTCTATGCTGTTTAAAAATATGTACAAAACTGTTGTCGTTTATTTTGAATTGACCACAAAGTTTTTACTATGTGTATTTGTGTCTCATGGTTTTTTTTACTATTCTTTTTTTTTGAACCACAATCAGAAATGTTTATTGAGTATGTAAGGTGCATTAGTGTTTGTTTTATGAAATATTTATTTATGCGCAATTTGCCAGCATGTCAGTATATCTTATCAATGATAGATAAGGGATAAAAAAGTTAAAGAAATACTTATATACTAGTAAGTAGGTACCAGTGGTCTTCATGATTACGAATCAAACGGCATAATTTTGCATTTTCTAAAATGAATATTGAGCTAGCACTTCACATTAAAACTATGAAAGGTGCTAATGCATGATTCATATCAACGAGACTATAGTTAATAAATGAATGTTACTGCTTGCAATGTCCACTGTATTAAAAACAGCTACCTAACTTTTAACAAACCTTATGCATAGATTTTTTGTGCATCAGACTATTCGTTTAGCAGATATGATTTTGCCGCCGCTAGGTTGGCCATTTTTGTGTCTGTATGTCTGTCTGTCACAGTCTGTTTTCTCGAGAACCGTAAGAGCTATGAACCTAAAAGTTTCATAGAATATGTAAAACTCTGGCCACTACAACAACAAATATGTGACATTTAAAAATTAAAGCAAGGAAGGAAACATATTGAAATGCTAATGTAATATACAGGCACTTATAGTATTTAGACATTTGAAATATTCAAAGTTAGTGTACTATTATACAGACTACACTAATTAACACTTACATATATTTTAAGCAATAAATATATAACGGTATTCCATCAGTTAATGTAATTTTGACTATGTAACTTAGACAATTTGCTGTATCTTGGAAACTGTAAGAGGCAAACTCTTGAAATTAAAAAAAAACCTTGTGTTCAAAATATGGAGGGATATAAGGGCATATTGTACGCGTCATAAAACGGAAGTGATGTTAAAGTGCATGTGAAAATATGCGAAAGTCTGCGAATTGTAGTTTTTTCTTTTTTAAATTTCTTACACTAAGCTCACTATTGCTCGCTTCATAAGCGAAGCATTGAGGTGGGTACTACTCTCACTTCACGCGAAACCACTGATTTTTTAAACTTAAAATGGCTCTATTCCCTGCGGAAAATTTGGTGACAAATGATCCAAAAGTACTCGTCCTATGACGGCACTGAACAAATTCGATGCACCTGGATCTAAGGCATATCACAAAGTATCAATATAATATTAATTATCTCCCTTCAATGAGACTGCCATGCTAGTCAGGAACCTGTTCCGTAACTATATTCAGATATTGACTCCAGCTTAAGTGGTATCTATAACATTGAAATATAAGTGGCCCTGTGGTCGAGTGGGTAGTGTACTAGCCTTTCATGCCGGAGGTTGTCGGTTCGAATCCTATCAAAGACACCGCTTAAAAATAAAATACAATTTCTACTTGGATTTGTAACAATAAAAAATAAATTCATCGATAATTACAGCTGAATATTAGAATAATATTTATATATAATCTATATTATTCTGCACCGATTAGGACTCCATAAGATAGTTCAGAGACAAGTTACAAGGTGCATATAAAGTATCAATTAACCCCATCCTAGGCCATCCCCATGTAAAAGTGGCTGGTCCGCTTCATAGGAAATGTTAGAACTCGGACTGGTCCCTACCACCTGGGGACCGGTCACGTGACTTGTTTTGTGTCAGTTCCATTTACCGTAGGGTTATTATCATATATTGCACTTGTAAGAAATATATACACACACATATTAAGAAAAAATACTATTTTTAACACTCATGACATTTTTAATGCCATTTTATTATTTAAACTAATTAAAAAACTGTTTACAAAAGTTTTGTCTTGGACGTCCGTTTGTCTGTTTGTACGGATCCTTATGTGGTCACGATAACGATCGAGTCCTTTTGTTTACGCTTCAGTATAATTAGGCATAGACGCCTATTTAATTTCACGGTCTAAATGAGATTATGAGGTGTGCACTTTTGGATTTTCCAAACAATTTTTCGTTTATTATCCGTAAATTTGAAATAAAAAATCTTTTGGATGATTTTGTAATGGACAAAATTTAATAGCATACGTGCAATAGTTTACGCGCCACCTTAGCCTAGTACAGAGTAGTACATACTAACTAATTAAAATTATTTTTCGCTAAATGAATACGCAGTTCGAGAATCATTTATATGCTGCCTATCATGATATGAAAACGGATGAAGTTTTTTTTTTAAATTTGATGGAAATTTTGCCATTTTCATTTGCATTTTAAGTACTACAATAGCGTACGTGACGAGCTTTAAATGCTTATAAAATTTTTATAACACTTAATTAAAAAAAAATTTATCAATATTTGTTTGTGACAAATATCTTGCTTTAAACTTTTATTTTGTAACAGTTGCGACCGGCCAAATTCAAATGACGTAGATAAATAAAGTTTTGTACAACGTACATCACATTAGAATAACGTTCAAAGAAAATCACAAATAAACAGCTAATCGAACTCTATCTTTTATCTTCATTTTAATTCTCTTTTTTGGAAAGAAAAAACTCCCCAGCGGGAAAAAAAGCGAAACAATGCATTTCTTTGGAAGCGAGAAGGTAATTTGATCAGACTCATTTATATATATATATATATATATATATATATATATATATATATATATATATATATATATATATATATATATATATATATATATATATATATATATATATATATATATATATATATATATATATATATATATATATATATATATATATATATATATATATATATATATATATATATATATATATATATATATATATATATATATATATATATATATATATATATATATATATATATATATATATATATATATATATATATATATATATATATATATATATATATATATATACTTACATACATGTTTGTATGTTTATATATTTAAGTATGTATATGTAATCATTTATATGCTGCCTATCATGATATGAAAACGGATGAAGTTTTTTTTTTTAAATTTGATGGAAATTTTGCCATTTTCATTTGCATTTTAAGTACTACAATAGCGTACGTGACGAGCTTTAAATGCTTATAAAATTTTTATAACACTTAATTAAAAAAAAATTTATCAATATTTGTTTGTGACAAATATCTTGCTTTAAACTTTTATTTTGTAACAGTTGCGACCGGCCAAATTCAAATGACGTAGATAAATAAAGTTTTGTACAACGTACATCACATTAGAATAACGTTCAAAGAAAATCACAAATAAACAGCTAATCGAACTCTATCTTTTATCTTCATTTTAATTCTCTTTTTTGGAAAGAAAAAACTCCCCAGCGGGAAAAAAAGCGAAACAATGCATTTCTTTGGAAGCGAGAAGGTAATTTGATCAGACTCATTTATATATATATATATATATATATATATATATATATATATATATATATATATATATATATATATATATATATATATATATATATATATATATATATATATATATATATATATATATATATATATATATATATATATATATATATATATATATATATATATATATATATATATATATATATATATATATATATATATATATATATATATATATATATATATATATATATATATATATATATATATATATATATATATATATATATATATATATATATATATATATATATATATATATATATATATATATATATATATATATATATATATATATATATATATATATATATATATATATATATATATATATATATATATATATATATATATATATATATATATATATATATATATATATATATATATATATATATATATATATATATATATATATATATATATACTTACATACATGTTTGTATGTTTATATATTTAAGTATGTATATGTAATTTATTTCTTCAAACATTTAACTTTTGAAAATATGTGGGAGAAAGGATTATACATATTTCGAATTAAATAGAATGAATTATAGAATTCAATCGCTGGATACTTGAAAAAAGTTCATTCCTTTTTTAGGATATGTTCTGTGTTAGCAATAATGAGTTCTAGAATGAAAAATTATACATGCTGTGTATTACATTCTCGTTTACCATTCATTACCTTTTCCAGCTGTTTCTATACTTGATTTAGTCTATTTTGTATTTTTGCTTTTTATTTGTGCAAAAACATTATAATATTTACTTGTGTGTTTTCACAAACTTTTTTAAGGCTTGTTTCCGATTTCGCAATTTGTTGTGAATTTTCGCAATGTTCGCGATAAAAGCGACTTTTTGAAACTTTTCATCTTCTTTACAGTTTTTGCGACTTTTAAACAATATTCGAATTTGGTATTATGCCGCTGTTAGCATTTTTTGCGAATTTTCGCCGTATTCGTGATTTTTACCGAATTTTGGTGTTCCTTACGGTTTAAGCGATATTTAATCAAAATTATGGTTTGTTTAAAATTTTGCAATTTTTCGCAAATTTTCGCTATTTTCACGACAACCGTATTTTTTCCATATATTTCTTTCTTAAGTTTTATTACGAGTTTTAATCAATTTTAGGGCTTGTTGGCAATATTGCGATTTTTTGCGAATTTTCGACATTTTCTTTA
Source organism: Panzeria rudis (assembly GCA_956483635.1). Taxonomy (NCBI): domain Eukaryota; kingdom Metazoa; phylum Arthropoda; class Insecta; order Diptera; family Tachinidae; genus Panzeria; species Panzeria rudis. The sequence goes on from OY101449.1 coordinate 34,867, forward strand.
TAGGCAAGTTCTTGCACTTTTTAGAGCTTTTGTGGATTTTTGGAATTTCCGTTTTCTTTATTTCCGCAATATTTGTTTCATATGCAATAATTTTTTTTTCTATGTGTGGCAAGGCTATTTTAAATATTTACATATAAGCTAGACTTCAAAAATCTCCATTCTTGTCAAGCACTTTTAAGTGAAACTACCTTGTTTTTTTATATCATGATTCCAATCATTCAAGTGTCAAACAGCGCAACAAGCCGATGGAAAAGTTTTGGCGGCAGCGTTGAATTATTTTCATACAAAACTATATTATTTCTTAAACTAAAAAACACTTTATTGAATGTGTTCTATAACTTTTATCTTTCCAACGATGATATGCCGTAACTTAAAATCATTGTAAAATACTTGTAGTCTTATTTTCAACGCAAAATAAAATGTGTTCAGTTTTTGCATTCGGCGGAGCGCGATCGTAATAAAAAGAACAGTCGGCGACTAGACATCAGCCAAGAGATAATTAAATTTTCTTTAATACTTATAAAAAACCAGTTTAAAGCAAAATAATTAAGTAAATTAACTTGCTTACATTATCTATGTATAGCTATAATTTAATATTTTTAATTTTAAAAGTACTTCTCGCATCGTTTTCAAATGTGAAAAATTTTGACGACGTTAGTGAAAAACTTTTTACAAACTGTTGTTACAAAAACACTTTTTCTCACATCCTTCCAATAACTATTGGAAAATAACTTAAATGACAAATAGTTCTCTCATTGTAAAGATACAGAAATACTTGTGTGAGAAAACCCCATTTTTCTTTCAGTTTACATACTTCGTTGTTGTTTCAATTCACACGTTTCATGTGAGATATTTTACGATGCGATAAATACAGAAACGAGGCACAGGCTTAAAACATAAATATATTTTCTTTTCATTACTTTTTTTATTTTCAGCAGGGGCCCCGAATTCCAGAGTGCCAGAGAGCCCCGGTATACCCAAAGATAGCCCTGGTTCCCGACCATCTCTGACCCCGAAAATTCAAACTTAAGCTTACGATCACATATGTAACTAAACACAAAAAATAGCATCCTATATGAAATGCAGTTTTGACAAATTACAAATTTTGTCCTTAGTGGACCATTTCTGGGATTTTCCCATATGTGATTTTCAAAATAAATGTATTCTATAGAATGTTCATGATAAGAGGCGGTCTTTATTATTTACCAAATCCTAATAGATACATATATACATACATACATACATACATATTTGTTTAATGCTCCATACGTTTGCGTAATGACTGCTAATTAATGAAAATCAATCATACGTCCACATCCATTTAGCACAAAGAGCAAAAAATAATACATCTTTTTGTATAGATATACCCTACAGACAACGCGACTATTCCATACAAACATATAAAGTATATCCTATCGAGGACTAGGACTAGTCCAAAGGTAACCCAAATGTAAAACATGATCGATTTAGCATTACGATATCCTAGGGCTAGACCATATAAGCCAGCTTTGCATTACATCGGAGTAGTATCAAAACTACTTTATGTCTATGTCACTACTTGATGGAGCACTCAAGTGATCGCACTTTCCGCTTAACTACAAAATCCTGTTTGCAATTGACATGGTCCATGCCTACATTACATCGAAGTAGTCTTAAAACTACTCCATGTTACTATTCAGTCGAGCAGTGTTCTTGTTTCAACGATTGCAGTGGTTAAAACGCGAACACTTGTCGGTTAACTAAAAGCTCTTGTTTGCAAATGACATGATATATGACGGCATTACTAGTCAATTTTAAGCTTGGCTCCAAATCGTTCGAACCCGTTCAGCAGCTCGTTTTAGGCACAAGCCAATGATCAGACCCATATAAATTTCATGGGTTTGATCATAAGCTTGTGTCTAAAACGTGTTGCCGAGCGAGTTCAAAAACGTTGGGCCCAAGTCTAGTGCATTTTCGATAAAATGGACAACGTAGTCCAATATTTTCTGCAGAGTATGTCTAAACACATGCGTATATGTATATACGTATGTACGTAGTATATTACTACAAATGTAATTTTTAAATCAAATTCGATAAAAAAAACTTGTCACAGAAATACCATTAATTTTCCAATATTCCTTAATTAAAGAAGCATCTTTTTAAATGTGTTTTTTTGTTTTTAAAATTTTGTCTGTGATTAATTGCCAAATGGTTCATTAGTTTACCAGTAAATATCATTCATATGTGTAAGAATAATTGGATTTTTTGTTGTGCTTAAATGCTGTTGTGTGCAGCTTTTATGCTGTAAACGAAAGCAAGGCAATTGATAATGAATGTTTGTTTCAATCAATAGAACTATTAAGATATGTATACAGATATGAACGCCTAAGAACTGTCAAAAAGTCTTGACTTCCCATAGAAAACAAACTAAAAACACAAATAAAGAGCACAAAAAACAAATTCCATCAATGATCATTTATAATGATGTAAATGAAGACAATTTACTTAAACAACGATTGATACAAATGAATTTTCTTAAATTTTTGTAATTGTGGGGCTTAAAAGCAAAGGGATACAAGTGCAAAAAATTAGTCTTAACATTAAAATTGTCTTTAAGAACACTTGCTTATACCAATCAAATACGGCCCGCTTATGAGAAAGCCTCTGTTAGAAATATATTCTCCTCCTCTATTAGGATATACTATAAATTAAACATACAAAATAATGTTTTCAAATAATATATTTTTAATTTGTGCTTCTTTAAAACGCCAAAGATTTTGTAAATATGCAAGTACATACTTACATACATGTGGAGTCCTATTTTTGGTGTTTCTATTATTTTTAAATTCTATTGTCATTGATAAACGTTTGACTACTGTCAAATGGCAAATTTATACCATAAATTAAAAACATAAGTAGAATATTTTCTAAAAACACTCGAGCGCTTATACAGATGCGTTTACATACAGAAATGCACAACTTTGCTTTGGAATGGATGAAAATGGAAAATGTGACTAAAGACATAAATAAATGCATACATACATATATATGTATGTACATGTACATTAGCGTGTCCCGAAAAAAATTGTTTTTGGTTTTTCATAACACAAGACCTCTCAAAATTTGCGTAATTGATCACAGATTACGAAAGTAGCTTTTAAAATAAAATAAATCACCGTCTTAAGGGTGCTACCAATCTTCAAAGTTTTTATTTTGATAGTCATTTGAACCATTCTTAATTCACTGAACTAAGTATAACATTTTTTATTCTATGTTTTTTTATATGTTTGGCATACACGACATTTGGTCTTACATTTTGGTACCGTTATTTTTAATATACATACATATTTTATACATAAAGATATACAACCACTAGTAGATAATTCCTCAAGCAAGAGAAAAATCACTGTGGCAAGTTATAATAATTACAATATCTATTTGAACTCTTTATAAATAAGTTACATGTTTTTTACAAAATAAATTGCAAATTGAATTAGTCAAGTCGGCTAAGGATAGTTCTATATAACCACGGAAATCCAAATTTGATAGATTGGTAGCACCCTTAAGAAGACACGTTTTTTTATTCTTAAAGCAATTTTCGAATTCTGTGATCAATTACGCAAATTTTGAGGGGTCTTGCGTTATGAAAAACCAAAAATTAATTTTTTGGGGACAAGCTAATGTACATATGTATGTATTTGAAAAACTGTTTTCCAAATTGAAAACAAACCTTGAAGGAAATATCGATACCAAAACTGTACTGATTCACTATACAATACAGACAATGCCCTGTACTATAGACATTTAGCATGTGCTTGTCATTGAAATTTGACTTCTGTCGACAGAACTATTGACTGATTATTGACTAGGTAGTACCAATGGGGACAAATAGCGACATTGGAATCAGAGATTCCCATTTTGCCAAGACTTCCGTTAATGATATCGATTTTGAATATGTCTCGAACATTTATCGTGGAAAACTTTCGAGTATTACACTCAGTTTTGTTTCAAAAAACATTCGATTTCGAAGGTTCGCTTATGAATGAATAGCGAATCTTTAGCAATATTAAAAGCAAACAAATTTTCATATCGCAAAAAGACAGGAGCAAAAATAATTTTTCAAGATTCTCATCTTTATTTTTAAATTTATTCATTTTAATGTAAATAAAATATGGTACATAATTTTGTTTTCATATTATTTACTTTTCTAATTCTTTAACTTACGCTGCAGTCAGACAGAATCGACGAATACGCTACCTCATTTAATTAAATTTTTTTCTGTTTATATTGCGTAAATTTCTCAAAAATTATAAAAGGAAGAACATAAAAATTACATTGATTATATTCTTCTGGATGACAATTTGGGGATATTGCTAAACTGTTGCTTTATGGGAGATCTTCCACTTATTTGCAAGGCTTTCCTTATTTTTGGAAACTGCAGTAGAGTATTTAAAAATTATAAACCCATATAGTTTGACTAAATACATAACTTAAAAAAGGATACATTTAGATCCGCCAGTGCAGTCTCATGGAGACCAACCACGATTGCAGAACTCGAATGCTCGCATTTTTTCAGTTCTAGCTTCATCTAATTCAGCCACTGTAAATTACAAAGCAATGCTATCCGCAAATCGAATGGTCTTTACTACCAATGGAATATTAGATGCAGCACCCTTATTCAATAATTCCCTACAGCTATTTAGCTTAGAGTTGTGCTGTTCATGAACGAACTTGTTAAACTGAACAGTTCAGTGGTATGAACGATGTGCACTTGTTCAGTCTTTTTGTTCTCTTTTTATTTTTTCTATTTGATTAGACAAACACTAAATTTCTTTCTAAATACATTAATATTTCACAAAATATATCCATATCTGCTAAATAAAATAATTTGCATTAATATATTTGCTTTAAATTAGCTTTTTTAATCAAATTGTTTAAAATATAATAATATCTCCCTCTATGTTTGAAAAGCTGTTCAATCATTCAGTACACAAATAAAGTGAACAGCTGTACGAAAAGAACGAACTTGTTTAAATTTTTGTTCTGAACAATGAATAGTCACTAAAATGAACGATTACGCCCAACTCTAATTCAGCTGTAGGGAGTTGTATCGCTAAATATTTATTAAGTGATTTAGCGATATTTGTCTGCGAAATCAATTTTGTAACGTGTATTGTTAAAATGTATTGAAAATCGAATCCGCCGAAATTTAGCTTTATATCTTGTTGCTAAAAATGTTTAATTTTGTGTTATTTACCGTTTTACCGATAGAGATTGCGCTTTAGCCATTGTACATTACATTCCACAGTAGTAGCCTAACCCCACGTCTTCACGAGTCATCGACTGGAACATGACATGAACATGACGCCGGCAGAGCAACTGTAAAAACTTCATCAACTTCTTTATTGTGGTGAATACGTACAATGCCCATGTTCTGCCTTATCATGTTGTTTTTTGGAAGTGCAATATAGATGCAATAATTACCAATTTTGTTCTGTCTCTTTTCTTTCTATTGAAAATGGTTGTTGACGGCGAATCTCATGGCGAACATTGATGCTCAGACATATGTTCGGGCATCGATGTCAGAGCATGGACGAAATATGAAAATGAGCGGTCTACATTAGCCATATGCGATGTCGAACATGTTCATACCAACGTCATGGCTAATGTAGACCCCCAGTAAGAGCCGATCCCTGTGGTACCCTTCCGAAAATTACATAGTCTTCACAATCCTCATCTAAGTCATAGAAAAATATCCGGTTGGTGCAATGTTTAGCTCTGTAAATGCTTGATAGGTATGTGCGATTAACTCCCAATATTTGTTGCTTGACTTGCTGTTTCCACAAGGACTTTCGTACCATCCATAGTAAATATTAATTTTCTAAACCCGAACTCATAATCAGATAGCCAATTTGCAGTCTCCTGCAAATCACGCTTTCGAATAATTTCCCATTGTCCACTAGCGTCCCGTAACGTCCGATTCCAAAAGTTTCTGTTTTAAGGGGGAAAGAGGTCAGAAGCAATATTTCTAACGGCATGCACTGGCGTTGCCATATTGTATAACTTCAGCCACTTCATGATAATCCTCTACTATAATCCAAAATGATTATTGTCTAGGTCATCATGTCCTTTTGCCGCTTTTAATTGCTCTTTTCAGCTCCATCTTCTTTAATCTCAGGATATCGTGTAGCTCGAAATTTTCTTGGCGGCCTCTGCGTGTATGTCTAAACTACGGATGTAACCGACACCGATACCCATATATCGGCGTTACTTCACATTTTCCGATATATTGGTATCGGCGATATTTTACTGTCGATTCGATGATACTTTTTAAACTTTTTTTCAGAGTTAATTTTTTAGCAAATAATTTATTTTTGTTAATTTTACCATGAATTAAATTTAATTCGTTGTTTTTTAAATCTTATTAATATTAATAATATTTTACGCTGTTATTTTGTAAAAACATAATTGGGGGACTCAAACGATGTGCTATCTAGTCATATTGTCATAATGTCCTAATATTTTACAATAATTTAAAAATATTGTTATGCTTCAAACAAAAAAGTCCTAAAATAATAAGACTTTGTGTGCTGTGTTTATTGCTTGTCATAACTACACTGCATAAATCTGAGCCGAACGGCCGAAACTCTTTAGTTGAACCGGTGATAATATTTACAGGCCGCCGCCACTGATATATGTATATGTTTGTAATATGCATTTAAGTATGCCTTAAAATTGTTCACAGTTTTATAACTTCACATTTAATGGCATTTTTATAACTTTTAAATAAATAAAAAAATGAGTAATTTAAAAATATGCAAGTGAGAAATTTTTTTTAATCTTTAGCTTGGTGGCAGCCACTGAATGTTTTTTCACTAGCAGCCGTCTGGAAACTTAGTCGGCTCAGTCTCCGACAACAGCTGATCTCGCTTATGTTTATATATTTGAATAATTTTATATTCTATGTGCGAAGAAAATATTTTTCTACTTGTATTAAAAATGGAGTGCTTAAACGATATTCAGGTAGGATCTTATTTACTTTATTAACAAGATGAACTTTAATTAACAACAAAGTGGCTATTATCTTAGTTTTTCACTTGATCTTGACATTTTGATTTCAATCATTTATAGTGACTTTTTTTATCAGCTGACTCAAATTGGAAATAGCACACTAAATTATGAGGGGTTGCGCACAAGGTAGTCATATGACTTTATGACTACCTTGTGAACCCCCCAAATTTATTTCTTGTTAATTTTACCATGAATTCGAGTTCAATTCGTTGTTTTTTAAATCTTATTCCCAGAAGAAAAGAGACACTCCAAAGAAGTCACGAAAATGTAGAATTCGCGATCCGGAATTATTGCAAATTTCGATCATTTCTAATTAGTTTTACATATCCTTGTCATTGCAAGAAGTTCTCTTTTTCGAATACCAATCGCCGAATTGGAAGCGATGTTAGGAAAAATTTCTTTTTCGGTGCTCTATAATGACTTTTCCCTAGAGGAAAAAGGATGCAAAATTACCCATTTTCGCAAGTTGTTTCTTTTTATGCGAATTAAAACGCAAAACTGTGTTTTCATGTAAATTTAAGTAAATAAATATAAACTTTTAGAAGAATTTTAACAATTAAGCTTTTAAGAAGAATATTAGTTGATAAATGTCCTTCAACAAATCGATTTTTTAAAAAGCACTTCGAGTATTTGTTTAAAACTATAAAGGAATTACAAATTTTTATATAACTTAAATAAACTTTTACTTGCTTTTCTAATATAGATTCTTTTGTAACAATGACATAGTAGTTATTAAAAATTACTTCCAATTTTTTATTCTGGGTTAATATAAATTTCAAATAATAATCTCTTACACTGTAATTTCGTATAATAAAAAAAATTGCCCGGCTTGACTTTTGTTAATCTAGACTTGAACTCAATTTAAATATGCGTATCGGTATCAGAATCGGTATCGGCGCTAATTCTTTTTGAGTATCGGTATCGGATCTGCAAAACGGCGTATCATTACATCTCTAGTATAAACCACTTTAAAAATGTTAAACCTTATCTAATGCTTCATAGCTATCATGACACTCGTACAATAGGGCTGCCAGAAGTCTGAACCAGTCGACCAGGACATTTGTAATATATATATATATATATATATATATATATATATATATATATATATATATATATATATATATATATATATATATATATATATATATATATATATATATATATATATATATATATATATATATATATATATATATATATATATATATATATATATATATATATATATATATATATATATATATATATATATATATATATATATATATATATATATATATATATATATATATATATATATATATATATATATATATATATATATATATATATATATATATATATATATATATATATATATATATATATATATATATATATATATATATATATATATATATATATATATATATATATATATATATATCACAAGCGAATGTACAGTAAAAGCTTATATATTCCAAGAACTAATCATATAAAAATGAGCCGCAATTTTAATATGCGTATCGGTATCGGAATCGGTATCGGCGCTATTTCTTTTTGAGTATCGGATCGGCAAAACGGCGCATCATTACATCCCTAGTATAAGGTACTTTAAAAATGTTAAACCTTATCTAATGCTTCATAACTATCGTGATACTTGTACAATAGGGCTGCCAGAACTCTGCACCAGTCGACCAGGACATTTGTAATATATATATATATATATATATATATATATATATATATATATATATATATCTATATATATATATATATATATATATATATATATATATATATATATATATATATATATATATATATATATATATATATATATATATATATATATATATATATATATATATATATATATATATATATATATATATATATATATATATATATATATATATATATATATATATATATATATATATGTGTATTGGTGTGTAATTGTGTTGGTTGTTGTTGGACTGTTAAGGTGATGAAGGCGTAGCACTGATCACTTTTGCAGTACCAGCAGCGATTAATACTAACATATCCTAATGCACTTTACAGCACCTTCCTTCGTTAGTATTGTAGCAGAACCGTCGGCGAAGTAAAATAACCAATAAAATGGCTACACAGCTTAAACAGCTCAATGCATCTGCTTGACGCCAGAGGGGCTTGCAACACTGCTCTACAAAAAAAAAAAGCGCAATAGCAGAGTTGTAAATTAATTAAGCTTTCTATCTCTCCCACTTCACCACCTGTTCTCTCTACACTAACCCTTTCCCAAAGAAGGTAACGCATTAATTAATTAACTGGTAGGCATTAATTGCCTGATTGTGTTACTTATCTTAAAAAAAAGATACAAAACTAAACATGTAATTCATACATAAAAAACAATAACAAAAAATAAAAAATTCATTTAAAATTACGATAAACACATGCGCTGGCGAGGCGACCTGTGTTTATTTCATCGAGTAGTTCAAAGACGTAAGCCCCAGGCTCACTTTCATACGAAAACTTTGATTTTGATGGTAACTGTAAATCACTAAGTTTAATAAATCCATATATCGTAATGAAGAAAAAAATCACCACTATTTTTGATATTATTAGAAATTTCAGAACTTTATAGTTTGAGAGTTCTTGCATTTGAACAAATATTCAAAAAGACTGAAATTACTTAATATAATTTTTGGCAAACAATTTCTAAAATAAAGCGAGGCGATTCCACAAAGGCTTTTCCAGTTTTAGCCGACTTTTTTAAAAAAAATTATGGTTCGCCCACATTTGTCTGCAAATATCGGACAAATAATTAGCTCCGTCAATTTAACAAACGCACATACTGATTAAGCCTTTTTGAGCTTTTCTTCAGAAACACCCGAGTCTTGGTGGGAATCAAACCTGCGACCTCCCAGTTAATAGCATAGCACACTCTACAGTACGCGCGTAACTAAACTAAATTTCGATGTTCCTTAGAAAATTAAACTTTAGAAGGAATTCTTTATTCTACAGATTATTTGAAACTTATAAAACCAATTGTTTTGGTAATCATATTAAAAGCGATTTAGCAAAAATTATAAATTCGGAAATGTATCCATTCTGAAAATCATTTATGGTATATATTTAAGCTTGTAAAATAATTTTTTTTATGCATTTATGTTTATAAACCACACTGGCGATTGCTATTTTTTTGTTTTCTTATTAATACAAATTAATAAAAACCACAAAAATGCTCAGCTTTATTTATGCCGATTTTCTTGCCGATTTTTCGAATTGAAGTGCCGAAAATGCCGATTTTTTCCACGATAAGTGCAGATTTTTTATCAAAATCATTTGGGAGCCCTGGCCCCAGGCAACAAATCGTCATCTTATTATTGGTTTGCTGCTTTCTAATGCTTTTTCTTATGTTTATGGGCCAAACCAATAATAAGGTGACGAAATTCTGGTACAATTGCTTCATATAAACAGTGTTATAACAGAAAGCTTAACCTCTGTTCAAAACAAAAATCAGCAGAAATAAAATTTTTGTCTGCATTGACCTGTATCAAAAAACCATGACAATTTAAGAGTGGACCAGGACACCAGGACAATTTGTCTAAAACCAGGACAATCCTGGAAAACCAGGACGTATGACAGCCCTATCGTACAATAATACAAGGCAAAACTGTTAGCTGTAGATGCGGGTTTATATCTCCCAAAAGTCAAAATCGCTTTATCAGAGAAACAAGACTATGAACAATTTGCGGCGGCGGCTAAACAAAAAAATTTACTACAAGCCGCCTGTTTCGAATAAATTTTTGTATGAAGATTTGTATATGAAACATAAAATTCTCTGCTGTAAAGAAAAATTGTATATTTATTTTCATTTTAATATGTATTTTTCGTACTTATTGCTTAAAGAGCAAATTATTAAAATAAAATGCTTTAAAATAGTATGGTTCTTGCTATATTTTGCTGTTTTAGAATCATACTTTGCATTTTTAAATATACTATGGTTGTAGTCAGAATTCTTTTAACAATATTTATTGTTAAATGCAACCATGTTTCAATTTTTACGAAAGCTAATAAGGTCATAATTAATGTAAACCTGAGGTTATTTGACGTAAGCCAATTAAGGTTCACAATCATTTAAAACAATATAATATCTTCAAATGAGCAATTCTTGTATTGTATGGTAAATTGAAAAACAAAACATACAAAAAAGCCAAAACAAAAAAAAATTTTAATTACAAACCTCCCGGTATTTGCTTGTCTACCTTAATAGCCCTATTCAGTATCTCGATAAAACGTTACGTCTAGACGGAAAGCAGTAATGGAATTCAGTAAATCGTTATTATATTTTCGTTAGAGTTTCGAGGTTCTTGTCTTGGCTACAAGAAATTGGAAATAAGGTACTACCAAGTCAAAAACCATAATGTTTAAAAAATTATTTGGCCTGTATTTTTGTTCAACTTAAAATTATTCTAATGTGTCAATTCAAACAATTATTTTATTTGACGCAATAATTTATAATTTTCAAAGACAAAAGTGTTTGTGTGTGCAAAAAAATACATTTTACTGCATTTTCAAGTGCAAAAATTACGCTCTCTGATGTGTCTTGAATTGAATCTCTCAAGTTTGATATTAACGGAGTTCAGTATTTGATGCAAATGGTTTTGAAAAAGTGCAGTCGCAAAATGTCGTAGCTTTTTATGAAATCCAACAGCAAAATGCACTAAATGTCATAAAAAGCTACAATATTTTGTATTTTCACTTTCGCAGACCATTTGCATCAAACGCTGAAATCCTCTATTTATATTCACCTCCCAATACTAATATGTAATAAATTTTATAAATAAAATACAGGCAATTTGGCATAGATTATTGCTATGTGTGAAACAAGTTTTGCACTTATGCTATTTTGCAAAACTGAAATTAATGACGTGAATATCTCTACTGCATTTTTTGTGAATATCTCTACTTTTTTTGTGAATATCTCTACTCCATTTTTTTGTAAAAATGTTCATCTCGCTGGCAGCTTTTGTAATATCAAATATATAATGATTTTATGAAGATTATTTTTAATTTTTTTTATTTATTTTTAATATTTAAGAAATTTATTATTTGACATACATACCGTTGGAAATTTTCAAAAGGTTGCACAAAAAGTCGTTTTAGAAAAATAAAGTCGTTCAAAAAGTCGTTTCAAGAAAAGAAAGTCGTAAGCATTTTGTTAAGGTTTTTATTTATGGAAAACATAAAGAAAAACAAAAATAAAGTAACAATTCAAACCAAACACAAAACAAACAAAAAATCATTATACATATGAAGCGTTTACGCTAAGCATTATATAAAACGAAAAGCCATGTAACTAAAGTTCTTAAAATTTTACAAGAGTTACAAAACTAAAAATTTCGTCAAAAAGCGAAAAAACGTTAAACAAAAAAAAAACGCCAAAACCAAAAAGTCGCTAAAACTTAAAAAATCGGCAAAAAAACGAAAAATCGCAAAAAAAAACGAAAAAAAAATCAACAAAATGAAAAAAGCGACAAAACCGAACAAATCGCCAAAACAACGCAAAAAAGTTGAAACACAAAAAAAAAATAAAATTAGACAAAAAAGCTAAACGGAAAAATTGCAAAAATTAAAAAAGGCAAAAACGAAAAGACGGAGCCCTTCGTGTGGAGCCAAGGTCGCACTTTACTTAATATATTTTTATTGTATAATTTTAAAGAGTTTTTGCTGATAAATGTCATAGCGGTGCAGGAAATAAGAAAAAAGGTTCTTATCTATATTCTCTTTTTTTTTAACCATAGTAGCCATCACAAATATTTGAAATATTCTTCAATTCTATCAATTTAGTTGTGAATCATAATAGGGGTCTTAATTTCTATTTCATGTTTGTTTTTCTTAGCCCAAAATTAAGCTGTTTTTAGAATATTCTACAAGCTGTTCGACTTCTGCACAAAATGCAACCCTGATACAATGTGTTGTTATTGCTTTTTTAGAACTTTCCATAAACTCATTAGATCAGGGTTGAATTTACTACAGAAGTAGAACGGCTTTGTGAGATAGTGTAAAACAGCTACTAGCAAGAATTTACTGCCCATAAAAGTTTAGCAAAGAGCTAATGCCGTTTAATAGAAATCGGTTTTAAAAAGCTAAAACTGGAAAGAAAATTATGGATAGTATTCAACCAAACTTTTCTAATTTTAAAACAAATTAAACAACAAATATCACAAGGATTTTTAATATATATATAACTGGTATGTACTACATACACATGTGCAGGCGCGGTTCCAGCTTGAGCTTTTGGGGTGGAACCTTTTACTAAAACACAGTATTTTACAAAATTTCTTTTAGAAACTATATAGAAATGAGGTATATTTTATTCGTTTTGTGAATGCGGCAATATTCCATTTTCTCTCCCACCTATATACTAGGGTGATCGACTCGGTTTTTGAACCGGTTTTTAAACCGGTTTTTTCCGCAATACGGTTGTCGGTTTTTTCAAAATGTTGATTTTTCGAATGTCGAATAGTTTGGCCTTTTTTTAAGTAAAAAACCGGCCCAGTCGAATACTTTTCGATTCGTATATTTTATTAGTTTTTACTATATTAAAACTTGACGAACTTTTACTAATGATTTTCCTAAGTACTTTTGTTCAAGAGCATTTACTGAAGCATGCAATTAAGGTGAACTAATTTTATAAGATGGTAGCAGGGGTGAATTAAATTGGCTTTGTGATGTAGAATTTATATCAAGCTTTATATTTTATATGGAGTTCGACATCCATCGAAGACAAAAAATGCTTGTTGAGTGAATGTCAAGAAATAAACAATAAAAAGAACTAAATGTAAATCTGTGCACTAGGGTTCCCATATGCGTGGAAGAAGATTTTTTTCGGATTTTGCTTGTAAATCCTCCTGCAAAGATCTTTAGTAAAAAAAACTGTGCTGCTGACGTAATTGGAAGGCGTGCCGCATATAACGGGCACTATAATGCGCAATTAAGATATTATTGGAAATTATAGTGATGGAAATTATAGTGTTGTGGCAAACAAAAAAAATAGAAAAAAGAAGTCAGATCCGCACAAAAACATTACTGAGAAAATAAGGCTAAGTTCCTATTCAAAAGTTTTGGCCGTTAAAAGTAATGAGATCAAAATGAAGACCAAGTTTTTGATAGATACAATACAATCTCATTTTTAGCCAACCTGCTATTTGGCAATATTTTTTTACATTTCTAATATTGGGAAGAATTATGGGAAGAATTATAGAATTTTCCTTATTTTAAAATTTATATTTTTATGCGTATAGTATTTACGTGAGCTGTTAACTCTTTTTTTTAAACCAAACTAAAATCAAAACTTTTGCATTATAATTTTCTCACAAAAAAACCGGTCGACCGGTTTTTTCTGAATTTTAAAAACCGTAACCGGTTTTTCTAAAATTTCAAATAGTCGAACTATTCGAAAACCGGTTTCTGGAAAATGTCGAATAATCGATCACCCTACTATATACGCTCCAGCACATGTATTTATAATAAGACTGTTCATCTATTCATGAATGGCATGTGCAACATTCACATGCTACCTTTCTTTTAAATTAAATTTCTTTAATTAAAATGTCACAAATGGAATTTCTAAATGTGGTATTAATTATTAAAATAAAAGGAGATAAATAAAAAGAAAATAAAATCTCTGAACAAACAAACAAACAAGTGACATTAAAAAAAGTTGTAAAAGAGACCATAAACAAACATGCTTATTTAAAGTTCATTTTTTCTAGCAAAACTGATGCTTCATTCAGTATTATACATGGCTATGAAATAACTGAATGCCCCTTGTCGAACGGCTTGTGAGATAGTGTAAAACAGCTATTAGCAAATAAATACATACATATGTGGCCCATTCTCATTTTAAATGCTTTTTCGTGTACGTTGAAAGTATAGTAAAATATTTCATAAAATAAACGCTTAAATTTTGAAATGAAAACTTCTTCAGCATGATTTAATAGATTGTACATAAATGTATATAAGTTTTTCTTGTGTAAGACTGTCCATTATGTGTTAAAAAGGAAATACAAAATACTGTTTTTCCCCTTTTAAGCTTAAATTTTGCGAACTATTGAAAACAACGTTCGGCCTTAAAGGAGGAATATTTAAAGTATTCAGATAAGGCTAGATCACAAAACGTAGTCTCTGCAATATTAAAATCTGCAAAAAAATAATTTTTTATAAATTTTTTTGCATTATAGTAAAAGGCAATATTTTGAACTTTATTGAGAATAGATCCTTCCACCATCCAATAGCTAGTATGAGTTATTTTCGATTAGAAACTGTAATTGCCAAATCCAACTTAGGCACACTTTCCTCTTTGCCACAAATATCAAAAATCGGTTTTAGTACAATTAGGTCCAAAAAAGTAAAATTTTATACAAAAATTGGTACAATTTTAAACTCTCATTTGCCATCCCTGCTACAAAGTATTTTCTGTGTCCTTATTAAACACAAAAACAAAAATTTCTTCAGAAACACATGAAAAAACAAACCATCTAATAAAACTCACAGCAATTTTTTACGAAAGAAACTAGGCTGAGTTATGTTTGCTGTCCGCGGCGAGTTACGTTAATATAAAATCCTTACTACGACGTAAAGCGTAGTATGCAGTTCTCACTGAAATGCAAGTTTGGAGTTTTGCATTTATTTCTACACGGAAAAATAATCGTGTAGAATTCTATACAGAATTTTGTTTGCATACACACAAATTTATATATTTTTTAATTTTCAACACACAAAAACACTAAAAATTAATAACAATGTACGATAAACTAGAAATGTCAAAAATTCCGTGACCCAACAATTGTCTGAACTAGGGATGGGCAAGTGAAAAATATATATCGATATATATATATCGATATCGATATATTTTTAAATATCGATCGGCATCGATATATATATCGAATAAAAATCCCAAAATTTTTTTTAAAAATAAAACAAAGAAGTACCTACCTTTCTTATAAATAATTAGCTGGAAAGAGTTAATTTCCAAGATCCTTACTGTTCCACCAATATTTCTTGGAACATACATCAACAAAATTACATTCAAAGAATGATAATTTTTCGAATAGACAAAATACTATAAATAAAACAAAAGATTTTGTTAGTAATATTCTATTTGATGAAGACTGTGCCGCAATGTTTTTAAAAATTGCACGAAAAACAAAACAAAGCTAAAAAATATCGAATTTGACACTGTCGATATATATGAAAAAAAATATCGATATATCGATATATTTTTAAGAAAATATCGATATTTTTTGCCCATCCCTAGTCTGAACATTAATTTTTATTTCAGTTGACGGGAAAAATTCTCCACTTATTGTTATACTCGTAACATGCCTGTAACAGACAATAAATGCCAAAATTCCGTGTACTTTTCTTTTGGAACTGCGTACTAGTAAACGGAAATTTCTTTAAGAAATTTACCAACCTGATTTTCAGCTTGTTTTTTTTCACATACTTCTTATTGCAACCTGAATTTTAGGCAGAGCTGCATACTACGCTTAAAACAGTAAACTGAACTAAGAAATTTTGCTGACTAGGCATTTTTGTTGTTGTTTTAAACTAAAAACAGTTCGCTGTTTATTGGTTTGGCTGCTGAGAAAATAACAAACTGGTCGTTAATTTATTCGGTAGTGTATGCGCACAGTCAACTATATTCAGCAAGCAAGTGGTTGAAAATGAAGATGTTAAGGCCGAGACACATAGAATCCGTCATACGTTATACGTCGCCTTTTTGAACTGATAGCTAAGTTAAAATACATGTTTTATTATGAACTTGATCACATACAGTACTTCTCCGTCAACACAAAGTACAAAGTTGGCCAACTTTTAACTTTTAACGTACGTTGAGTACTTTGACAACTATTGTTTGATTTGTTCTTTGTTGTGGGTTTGTTTTTCGCTCAAAAATAAAATAATTTAAATTAAAATTTATTCGATTGTATAAAGTATTGGTGCTTTGTTATAAAAAAATAAAGAAATTAAGAATTAAGAAATAAGAATTAAAATAAAGAATTAAAGAAATTAAAATTAATAAATAAATAACAGCTGATTTTCTCTCCGTTAACAAAGTACTCATTGTGCCAACATTATCCGTCATTCCGTTAACGTCAGTTGAAAAAGGCAACGGATGACGTATGACGGATTCTATGTGCCCCGGCCTTTAAGCTATTTTTGGCACAGTCAACAGCAGCGTTGCCATATATTAAAAAAAAAACGTCTTATTTCTGAAAAAAAACTTTTTTTTGCCCAAAAAACCTTTTTGATGTGTAAACATCTATACGCTAGGGGGTAAAAATCTTTTTCACAATACAATCACAAATTTTGAGTAAGATTAATCTTACTATAACGCGGTGTGAGCTGTGTATGAGTGTATTAGTGTTTTTTGATATGTTCATTTATTCAAAAAGGTATAATATGTTGCATACCTTAAGGCTAAAGCCACATATGTATATTTTTATTTTAATGCAGCATATTTTTGAGTAGATGAATAATAAAGATGTTTTATTCAAAAGTTAGTCTTCCATCAGTTTTAGTCAGTTCCGAATTTTAGGAATAAATCCTTTACGTTGCATCAAGCTTCATGTACAGACATATCGCGTGCACAATTTTACAAGACAATAACAGCAAAAGATAATATTTTTCAGGTAACGAATAAAACATTTTTGATGTGTAAACATCTATACGCTAGGGGGTAAAAATCTTTTTCACAATACATCGCAAAATTTTGAGTAAGATTAATCTTAGTTGAGTAAGATTGTAATAACGCGGTGTGAGCTGTGTATGAGTGTATTAGTGTAATCATACGGACAACAAGAAGTTCAGAGAAACTTAACAGCTGCATAGAAATACACTAACACTGGCAAAGGGAGTCTCAAGGTCAAACTCCTGCAGTAAGGTCGTAAGTTTGTTGGTTGGTGCTGTGTTGCCGTGTTTTTGAATTGAGTGAGTATTTCGGCGTTGCCGTTTTTGACTTTTGCAGGGAACTTCTGGGATTTAGGAGATTTTGGGTCCAGTTTTTCGGGATTCAGACGAAATTAATTAATGTATGCCTCCACTCAGGAATATCTCCTTCTAGCAACAGTATTTTAATGCACAGTATATAAACGGAAACTAAGGAATTCGGAAATAAACTTTTTTGTAGAATGTTCGGTGCTGAGCTCTGCCAGTATGAGTCAGATGATCTGACATGACAACAGAAGAAATTATCGATACTAAGATTTTATATGTTTAGAGAAATCCAGGAAACGGATTAAAAATTAGATATTCTGTATTACGGATTGCTTTAAATTTCTCCAACATCTACCATAATTGAAAGGATTTTTTCCAAGTCAAGTTTTATCAAAACTAAAGAAAAGAATCTAAACATTTAAACAAAATTATTTTTCCCGAAGATTATTTTAGAATATCTCCTTAAACCGTTGCAATAACCAATAAAACGATGTTTTAAACTGTTTATTTTTTAAACAATATATATATATATATATATATATATATATATATATATATATATATATATATATATATATATATATATATATATATATATATATATATATATATATATATATATATATATATATATATATATATATATATATATATATATATATATATATATATATATATATATATATATATATATATATATATATATATATATATGAACACCTTTATTTTTCTTGTGCTTGATTTAGTTCAAGAACTGTTATGTTTGTTATGCAATTGTTTTATTTTTACTAATAAACTCTAAATAATAAATAACTTATTCATTTTTATTTATTGATATTACTTAGTTTATGAAAAACTTTATTAATCGGTTAACCGATTAATAGCAAAATTAGCCGATTATTGACCGATTAAGCCAACACCTCGATAACATAATTGAGCGATTAACCGATTAAAGCAGAAGCCCGATTAAATGAATACGCTAGTAAATACAGAGATGAAATATAATCTCTAATCTCGCATTCAAAAAGTGGCCCTAAGTCGGCATTATGTATGTGAATACAATATAAGAAAAGTAGATAAAAATAATAAAATTAAACCTTTTCAAACCAGGACAGCATCAGTTTGTAGAAAAAAAAGAAAATAACATGACAGTGGAGTAAATGACCCTTTAGGCTAATTACACAAAATAATTCAAGAGCAACCCCAACACAATTTTCATCCAACAAAAGGAATGCTGTTAAGGGATAATAAGACTAAATGGAATAATGTACATATTAAAAAACCTCTAAGTGTTGAAAAAAGCATTCAACAAAGAAAATAAGAGACATTTTTTGTAATTATTTAGGTTATTGTATACCCAGGTTATGACGGGATATTAATGTATCAGGCGGTTTTGTTATAATTTCTTGTTCTATGCAGGGAAATATGTGTTGGGGTTGGTTAGGATATACACATATTCATGTTAAAGTGTTGAGTTTTTGACATTCCATGTCAAACAATTAAGGGATTGTTGTAATTTCAACTTGTACGAAAGAAAAAACAAAAAACAAAAGTGATTATTGTAAATTGTATTGGCGGGAGGTGGTAACAGGAAACAAAATCTACTTTATTAAAATTATTTGAGATAAAGAAAATAACATAGAAAGTAAAACTCTTCTCAACGAAAATAAATGTTCAAGTTGTCATTGAAGGAAAAGAAAATATATTAAAAATCTTGATGATACATTTTTTAAATTGGTTTTCTAAAAAATGTGTAAATGTTTGAATAAAAAAGAACGCATGGTATCATGGAACACTGTGTTGGAACGAAATTCCTGTCGGCTTCGGCCTACCCCTATCGGCTTGTGGCCTGTGTGGGTCCGGCGCCATGACTCCCACAAAAAAAATTATATTTAAAAACAAAAATTTGACCTACCTTGATGACACCACGATAAAAATTCCAACCAATTCTAAGACAATTTGAAAAGAAAAAAAAACACTATCGATTGGAAGATACTTAGGGGATACCTCTCAGGAACTTTTCAAGGACATCAACCATTAGCCAAAACACAAACCGCACCCAAGGATTCCAAAAAACTGGGTCCAAAGTATGCCCAAAATCGGAGAAGTTCCCTGGAAAACAACGGCAGCACCGAAAACCGCTAAAATACTAAAGCGGCAATACTTATTTTTTAAGCAATTTAACCTTCGCGACGGCCTGTTGCCTTCGTTTTGTATTTTCGTTACCAGTATCCGTAAAGCGGCCTTAAGACTATTAGATTTTGTATTAATACTTGTCAAAAACTCAAATCTTAAGTAAAAATCCAACAGTGTGAAAACAAATTGTTATGATTTGTCAAAATAATACGTAAAGAAATTTGACAGTATTATGGTATTCGTCATTTTTAGAAACTTTTCTAAACAATCATCATTTTATCAGGGTTGTCTTTTGCACAAATAAACATAGGAAGAAAAAAACAGTTGTGTATTTGTTTGCCGGCATAAATAAAGAAAAGGAAGAGCGAAAAAATTTGTTTAATTGTAAATTATTTATGTTACGTTTTATTTATAATGTGATAGTGTAGAAACAAATTATAATGAGAAAATTTTCTTTAATATTTTTTGACAGTCAGACTTATTTTGATTTGATTTTCGTCTTACAAAATCTAATAAAAATCTCAAAGCTTGTATTACAATGTGAAATGCCCTTAACCAGTATTCGGTACACGTATTTGTTACACGTATTTGGTACACGTATTCGTTACACTTATTTTTTCTTATTAAAACATTTTTTTACCCTCAACATAGAACACAGTTGTCTTGATGCGTCAATAGGTGTAATGAAAATGTAGGTAAAATCCGCTTTCGGGGTTTCATTTGTATTCGTTGTGAGGTCAAAAAATGCAAACCCCGAAATCGTAGCTGATCAGCTTCGCAAAATATAGCGAAAATAAATTTTTTTAACACATGTGTATGTGCACGCACGCATAATACCAAAATCAGCTTTCCCCAGATCACGAAACTTAGACGTAGTGTTATATCGATCCCATATTTTTTGTATTTTTATTTTTTTGTATCTTATTTATAATTTTTTTTTATTTTTCTCTTTTTTTATAATTTTTTGGATTTTGTTTTTATATATTTATTTTATATTGTTAGGTTTTAGAAACAATTTATAAAAATTGTATAAAAAATTAATCAAATTGCTTAAATATGAAAAGACGAGAAACAGCAACTGCCTTTTTAAGTCTTAATCTATACGAAGAATCTTCTATATCGCTTATCTCTATGAATATATTCCTCTGCCTGTTCGGATCACAGCCCTAATCCATTGTTATTTAAAAATTGCACACAATCTTTTATATGCTTTACAGAAACGTGTATTTTTAATGTTTCAGATACACCCTCAAGGCTTCTAAAAGCTTTCCTCAATTCAGAAAGATGAATAACTAACTGTGGGCCAACAATATTGAAAGTAGTAACACAGGGCACTAATTTAAAATTTCCCACGTTAATAGAAATGTCTGGATCGAGTAATTTGTCTGCCGCTTTGAGAAGCTTTCTCCACGCGTTTCCTTCAAAAATTTCACCGTGGTAATGTTTGGGAATAACATTTGATTTTTTTGGCCAGTTGGCTTTTCTCGACCCACTAGAGGACCTAAACCTTTCCAGAAAAGATGATTAACAAATCATTGTAAAATATGCAGTTCGGGAATTATGCACTTTTCAAGAACATAAGATTGGTAATTTTCAATTAGAAGAGAAGTATGAATCGTACTGCGACATTGATGAGAATGTTAACTACTGCTTTACAACAAATACTGTTGGCCCAGAGTTAGATATTCATCTTTTTGAATTGCGGAGAGCTTTTATATAAAATATTGTGTGCAATTTTTAAATAACAATGGATTAGGGCCGTGGTCCGAACAGGCAGTTCAATCTATTCATAGAGACTTCTTAACATTCTGGAAAATATATAAATTAAACGACATAGAAGATTCTTCGTATAGATTAAGACTTAAAAATGCAGTTGCTGCTTTCTCGTCTTTTCATATTTGAACAATTTGATTTACTTTTTTTTATAAAATTTTTATAAATACAAATTTTTATAAATACAAAACTAAAAATAAAAAAAACATAAAATACAAAAAAAATTATTATTATTACAAAAATTATGGGATCGATATACTACTACGTCCAGTTTTTTTTAAAGAGAAGTAACAAAATCAGGCAATTAATGCCTACCAGTTAATTAATGTGTTACCTTCTTTGGGAAAGGGATAGTGTAGAGAAAACAGGTGGTAAAATGGGAGAGATATAGAAAGCTTAATTCATTTACAACCCTGCCAGCGATGCCATTTTTGGCGTTTTTACGATATAAGAATAAAAACGATATGACATACTGTGTTGTCATATCGTAAGATTTTTACGATATGACAACACCGTATATGACTATCTTAGTATTGTCATATCGTAAAAAACTTACAATATGACAACACAGTATGTCATATCGTTTTTTTGTTATATCGTAAAAACCCCAAAAATGGCATCGCTGAATACTGCTATTGCGCGTTTTTTTTGTAGAGCAGTGTTGCAAGCCCCTCTGGTGGTGTCAAGTAGAGGCATTGAGTTGTTTAAGCTGTGTGGCCATTTTATTAGTTCTCTTACTTTGCCGACGGTTTTGCTACAATACCGACGAAGGAGGGTGCTGTGAAGTGCATTAGGATATGTTAGTATTACTCGCTGCTGGTACAGCCAAAGTGATCAGTGCTATGCCTTCATCACCTTAACAGTCCAACAACTACCAACACAATAACACACCAATGCACATGAGAAAAATGCATGATGTTGTTGGATTGCCTGAAACTAGTCTCGAACTCAACACCTCAGGGTTTGTAGTCAAACGTGCTAACTACTCAGCCAACAGCACCTTCTTCGTGATCCTGGGGAAAGCTGATTGTGGTATTATGCGTGCGTGCACACACAAACACACACAAATGTTGAAAAAATATATTTTCGCTATATTTTGCGAACCTGATCAGTTACGATTTCGGGGTTTGCGTTTTTTTTTTTACCTTATAACGAGTACAAATGAAACACCGAAAGAGGATTTTACCTACATTTTCATTACACCTATTGACTCTGCAAGACAACTGTGAGAAAACATTGATATACTATATGCACAACGTACCATAGGAAATTTCATCTCAAAAATATTCAAGTATTTCTTGGCATATCATAATTTCACTCCAAAAAGTGCCATAACTTTTGGGCACATTATGACCCTTTCAAAAATGTTATAATCTTCCTGGACGTTATGGCACTATAAAAAAGCAATAATAAATAAAAATCGACTGGAACTTATGTTCATAATATTGGTATCAATAAAAACTCATACAGTGAAACTTCAATATTGTGAAGAGCTCGATATAACGAACTTTTTCCGAGTTGCCTGAAAATTCCTATTTATTGCATACAAAAAAGCAGAATAGCTATAACGAAGAAATTCTGGGCTATATATATATATATATATATATATATATATATATATATATATATAATATATATATATATATATATATATATATATATATATATATATATATATATATATATATATATATATATATATATATATATATATATATATATATATATATATATATATATATATATATATATATATATATATATATATATATATATATATATATATATATATATATATATATATATATATATATATATATATATATATATATATATATATTCACAGAGAACATAGGTCATCAACGAATTCTTTCCATCTATTGCTGCAGTTGAATATACGCAATTTCGTCCTCTGGGATAAGTTGTTAGCGTGCCAAACCTTGTGCAACTTGAGGAACGTAACACGTGCCTTGTTAATGCGGTCATCAATATCGGCAGCAGAGCCACCGCCTTTTGTAATTTTGCACCCGAGATAATTGAAAGATTCTACAGCTTCAAAAATCGTATTATCAACAACGAGTGGTGTTGTTATATTAGTTCCAATACGCATCAGCTTTGTCTTCTTGGTGTTTATTCTCAATCCTACTTTTTTGGCGTTTTCTGAGAGTTTTTTAACTTTTCCTGAATATCCGCAAAGCGGTGTGCCATTAAACATATGTCGTCTGCATAGTCTATATCATTCAGGTATTCTATCATATTCCATCGAATGCCGGTAGGGGCCTTCCTGTTGGTTTCATCCATTACACAATCCAAAAGCTAAATGAATAATGTAGGGGACATTATACACCCCTGCCTTACATCAGCAGTAGTTGTGAAAGGTTGGCTCTCTTTTCCTTTGAAACGGACCTTATACTCTGCATCTTTGTAAAACTCACGTATGAGGGTGACGATTTTTTCAGGTATTCCTTTACCAATTAGCGCAGACCACATAGAGCTTCGAGATATTGTGTCGAAAGCTCTCTCAAAATCTACGAAAACCAGGTACCTAAACCCAGCCTGTTCGTTTCGCACAATCTGTTCCACCACTGGTGAGATACGTTCCAGTATCAATGTCGCCATTATTTTCCCTATAGTGTTAAGCACGGTAATACCTCGCGAGTTTTTACACTGCGTTAGGTCGCCTTTTTTAAGGATTGTGACTACTACACCTTCTTTCCAATCTGCAGGAATTTTATTGTTGAGCTATGCACTTCTGATCAGTGGGGTTAGAAATTCTGCCAATGTATCTGCACCATATTTTAACAGTTCTGCGGAGATGTTGTCGGGACCAGATGATTTACAATTTTTCAAATTCTTCAATGTCGCTGCAATTTGGGAACACGTCGGGGGATCTGTTGCGTCGCATTGTAAGCATCACCGTCTCAGACTGGTTATCATTATTTTCAGTTGACGACTGTGTTGAGAAATGTTCGCGCCAACGTTCTAGTTGTTGATCATAAAGATCGGTCGGAATTCATCACACCTTTTCAAACGAATCGTATTAAAATCGTTTTGAAAATTATCGTTTTCCATCACATACCTGAATATGTATTTTACAGCGACACCTCATATGAAAACTTAGAAACGTGTTTTGTTACCCACCTAAAATTACAAATTGTTTTTTTTATGAGGTATCCCAAAACATTTTGGGGTTGTAGCGATGACTGTTCATGGAATACATCATTCAAAAGTTTGGCAAGACGTGTCCAATGCACAATTAAACCTTTTCATTTTATATGTATTAAAAAGCGCATTTTTGTTTTGTTTTATGACACTTTCCAAAATATATCAGGTTTGTGAGCCGGTTCGTATCTGATTTTTTTACATTTGTCGATTGCCCATAACACGACTTATGTACTTTAGAATATCATTTTGAATGTCACGTTTAGTAGTGTATAATAATGCTATCAGCTATATATTTCGTAAACTTTTTTAAAAATTATTGTGTTTGAGGAGTATTAAAATACTGATGGCTCAGTTGGGCAAGTTTTATGGTACATTGAATGGGACTACAAAAATAGAAACTTTTCAGACACTGTACAGCTCACGAACGACCATCGCAAGAACATTAAAATGCTCAAATACATATGTGTATTAAACTTAAGATCAGTAATTAAATTTTGAAAAGGCTTGATTTTAAAGAGCAATCTTAAGAAAGAAAAAATCCAAATTTTTAAATCAATTTACATGCTCAATTGTCAAAGGTTTATACAATAAATTTCCTTTGGTATGTATTATGAATAAGGCAGTCTGAAATGAGATTATATTAGTTGCTTTTAAAAATATTGTTAATCGAAAGGAATCAAAGTGAAATTCATGGATTTTTTCCATAAATTCTCTATTTTATTAAAAAAAATTGGTAAATGAATGCAAAAACATTTTAAATTGCACGTGTTTTTAGTTTATCAGTTTTTTTTTGCAGGTTTTAAAAATATTAAAATTAAAATTTTCTGGCAACAGTGGCTAGCACCCTTGTAAGTACAACACCCAAGAGTCCTTACTTTAAGGAGTGCTACCAGGTAGCACCCTTCGAAAGGACAGCTGGAAAATCCTTAACCTAATTGGGATTTCGTCCGTCGGGAACCTTCTACAGAAGGAAACCCATAAGCCCATCCAAAAAGAGAAAATCTTAACTAAGCGAAGCCGCTATTTGCTCAAGGAAATGGATTAAATCTTTAAGTCGTGCCAAAGGCCTGGTATGCAAAAATCGCTACACAGCGAAGCCGCTTTTCGATATACTGAGAGAAGAGAACTCGTAAGCCCGACCATAGGCCGACTCTGCAAAAATCTTTACTCAGCGGACCCGCTTTTCGATATACCGAGAGGAATGCCATAGGCTGGCTACCAGAGAATCTTTAGTACTAAAAATAAAACTTGTTAAATTTTTCAATTAATTTCCAAAAACAGCGCTGCTTACTAAAGATTTTCTGCACTTGTGCCATAACAAATTATCTATTTAACATATTTTTATTGCACAATTAACGAGTTGAGTTATCTAATTTGTGCAAAAATTAATTATTTAATGACTTAAAAATATGAATACAAATTAATAATTAAATGGCAAAAATAAAATAGAATTTTTCAAACCATCCAAAATAAGGTAATATTGCATTGATGCATGTATTAATTTAGGCGAATCATCAGTTTTAGCACAGGTAATGATAAATAAATAAATTTTGTAGAATATATTTGATTTTGTTAATTCAACAGTAAATAAAATTACAACGATTTTATTTTATTTACACACTCACGCACAAATAACACAATAGTTCTGCATATCAAAGTATGAAAGTAAAATAAATAAAATAAAAAATATACATATAATAAAAGTATTCACCGGTACACAGAAAAAAAATTTTTGAATTCAAATACCAAATTCCCTGAATGAAATGTAAATTTATTCAATTTAGGTCCTACAAAGAAATTTTTAAATTCAAATTCAACATTTTGTAATGAATTGTTTGAAAAGAAGTTCTGATTTTTTCAATTAAAAAATTTTTTCAATCAAACAATTTTTTACGGAAATTTTAAAAATATATCAAACAATTTCATAATTTTATCAGATTGCGAACATTGGCGATAGCAAAAATGAAACGAAGTAATAAGTCAATCAAAATTATTATTTATCAAACAAAATAGAGACAACAATAAAAATTTTAAATCAGTTTCAAAAAAAATGTTTGTTTGAAAAAAACCTATCATAATTTTTCCTGTGTAGCACCAACCACAAATATTGATTGCCAATAATAAATAAATTATGCAATATAACACTTCCTCACTAATACTGTTAATAGTAAATAATTTAAGATAATAACTTTTGATAACAATTATAAATAAAATACGGCTACTAAATGTATAATTAGAACGGAATTCTATTAGAAATGTGTGACAACACATGCATAAACTAATACTCTAACACACTGGTATGCATTTTCTGTTTTCAAAACATAAAAACGGATAAAAATTAAATATTTTTGGTAGAAAATTGTTTTTAGCTGTATGTGAAATAATATGTTGTTATAAATAATGTAAATAGTGTAATTGAAGCATTTTTGCGAATGCACTATGGCTTTAACAGCTATATGCATATGAATGTGTACATTCATACATACCCTGTCGGACACGTAGTTAACTTTAAATTAACCTTATTTCGATACCTCTTATGGTTTCTATTTTATAGGCCTCTAAACTTGGGCATCTCGGCAATTTTTGGGAAAAGTTTGTCTTAATGAATACTGCTTAAAAAGGGCATATCTTTCTGCTACAAGTGCCTCTAAAATGACAAAGTATCCTTTATTCTTAAATATGCTGAAAAATGATATTTTAAGTTTTTTAGTTTTTCTACGAAATGTAGCCAACTGACATGTCTTTATTGTGTATATTTTTCAAGATGGATTGAAAACAGATTCAAAAGTTACAGTTGTTTCTTTATGATAACTCGATAATTTATATGAAAATTGTGTAAGCAATAACAATAAAAACAACCGTGGCCGTAGTATTTCATAAATTCTCGATTTGTATTTTTTACACAATGGCGACAGATTAGTTTGCTATATGCTGCAAAAAAAAAATAAACAAGAGAAAAAAAGAGAAACAATTTTCAGGATATTTAATGATCAATTTTTTTCATATATTATGTCCTTGTCTTGGATTTGCAAAAAGTGTGCCTGAACCTTTCAAATGATATTTAAATTACTAAAATCTGATGACGCGAAACAAAGTTATGCTTTTTTCAATTGTGTCTTTTGAGTCTGTTTTCATCTCATCTTGAAAATTGTACACAATAAACATACATATGTCAGTTGGCTACATTCTGTAAAAAAATAAAGAAAATTAAAAAATAATTTTTAGGATATTTAAGGATAAAGGACACTTTGGCATTTTAGAGGCACTTGTAGCAGAAAGCTATGTCCTTTTTAGTCAGTATGTGTTAGAGGGCGAAGAGTTTCGAATACAACTCTGTTATTTAACCGTCTACTTTGAAGTTTGTTATTACATTAGTATTTGTAGCATAGCATTGCATCAGCCAATTTTTTTACATATGTATGTATGTTCATATACACGCATTGCTCTTTTGCTATTCTATCATTCGTCGTTAAACTAAATTACAATAAAGACGCATTTATTTAAACCAACACCTGAGTTTCAATTCTTACAGTTTATGGGCCCAGGCCGAACTGGAAACGTATAAAAGACTAAACCACTAAGTATAAAAAGATAAATTTATTTATTGAAATAATGGCAGGAGCAGTGGTACGCATTGAACCACTAAATGCAGAAAACTAAGACACATGAAAATTTCAAATGAAGGCAGTTCTCATTAAAAATTATCTGTGGTCATATGTCCAGCATCAGAAGCAGAGGCCGGAAAATGGAAACAATTTGACCAAAAGGCGTGTGCGGACATTACGTTATAAAATAATCCGATGGCAGCACTGGGAAAGTGCAGTTAATTTCAACTTGAAAGTGATTTAACTCTCGTATACAATCTTCACGAAAAAGTTGTATATATAAGAATTGAAATCAGATTCAACAGAGCCACCTGACAAGTGGGGATAAGCAAAATACACGTGAGAACTGACGATGGAAGTGTACCGGCTTCCGAAAGTGACGCTACTCTATTCTGCTGTGTACGTTGAAATTAAGTTGATGTTAATTTTTCCCTTGTTCCTTGGAATATTAATCATACCCAATTCTTTCTGAATATAACGTTACGAACCTTAGCCTAATAATGAATTTGGATTCACAAAGCAAATACGTTCGAAATAATCATATTAATAAAATACAACATACAAGCAAACTGACTCTCTTTTGACGTCGAAGTAGGAAAATAGATTTTCCTCTTAAGATTTATTTTTTCCTTTTTTGTAACATGCAAAATGTTGGACTTAAAATTTTCAGTTAAAATACTCTCATCTACTTAATGATGGATTTAATAAGTGAAAAACACTAATTTGCATTTGCTCATTTGCAAGTATTTAAACAACTTTCCCACCGCGTACATTTTGCAACACGAAATTTATTATTAATACAATCAACATTTCGAGCCCTTAAAAATGGTTCCAGCTACGTGGTATCACAACTTTCGCGAAAAAGCAGTTCCAAATGCTATCTTAAAATGAAAGTAATAGCTAAAATCGATTCTAACTCGGAGATTTAGTTAATATATTCCTTGCAGGAAATGACGATAGTAAAATTGTACTGATTCACTATTGACTTTGTCATCAGCACTACTGACTAATTGTACCCCAGGCAATGTTCTGTACTATAGACATTTAACATGTGCTTGTTATTGAGATTCCACTACTGGCATCGGAACTGTTGACTCACTATAGAATACGTGGTTCTTATGGGACCATATGGAGACATTGGTAGCAGAGATTCACTAGTGCATTTTAATGATTCTAGTCCACACATATGAAACTTTTTACTGGGTAAGGCAATTAAATTGTATTTTTTATGAAATTTTTTATTTTTGCGTGCAGCCGCATTTATTTTTAAAACAACAAAATGAGACAATAAAAAATAATTTTCTAGCTGTCAAAAACTTCTCTTCCCATTAAAGACTAAACAAAAAGTGTAGACGATTCGTTGACAATGTCACCAAAAAGTCACCAAACTTGTCGACAAAAGTGGTGACTTGGAAACACTTGTCCCCTGGCTTCCTACAGGGTTGATTTAAAGAGGGTCTTTTTGCAATTAGAACTTTGTTTTACTTTATTTCACATGAAACCTTTTTATTCTAATAGCTCGGTTTATTGAAAACACTGTACGAGAACATAAATTATATTATGTATATGTACCCTGAAGAAAGCCATGAGCCAAGTGTCTCCAAGTCACCAGTTTTGTCGACAAGTTTGGTAACTTTTTGGTGACGTTGTCAACGATTCGTCTACACTTTTTATTTTAGCTTTAATGAGAAGAGAAATTTTTAACATCTAGAAAACGATTTTTTATGGTCTCATTTTGACTTGTTGAAAATATATGCGGCTGAACGGAAAACTTAAAATTTTCATAAAAAATCTAATTTATTTGTCTTAGCTGATAAAAAGTTTCATATGTGTTGACTACAATCATTAAAATGCACTAGTGAATTTCTGGTAACGGTGCCTCCATATGATCCCATAAGAACCACCTGGTCTATAGTAAGTCAACAGTTCCGATGTCAGTAGTGGAATCTCAATGACAAGCACATGTTAAATGTCTACAGCACAGAACATTGCCTGGGTACAATTAGTCAGTAGTACTGGTGACAATGTCAACAGTGAATCAGTACAATTTTACTATCGACATTCCCTGCAGGGTATTTTTGCACATACATATATGCATGCATATGTATGTATATGTATATATGTACATGCATATTCATACTTATCTATGTCGTGTGTATATTTGAGATTTGTTGTTTTAAGCGTAAATTAATTTTTATAAGTTCAGTTTTCAATTTATAAATAAAGTTTTATAATTTTGTTGCGCTACTAACGCAAACATGAATATAAAAAAAAAACTTACTCATGCACACATGTGTTTCGTTCCAACCTGTTTGCGATAACGAATTATCAGAAGCAACTTTAATTATGTTGAGAACCAAGTATGTATTAACGGGGCACTATTAACAACAAAATGAATTTTTAAAACTCTTAAGCTAAAAGTCTATAACACGCGTTTTCGCGTCAACACTTTCACACGTTTTACTCATTCCACGCTTTTCAGCGTTTCAAGTTACGTGCCACGCTTTTCACGCAGAAGTTTTTTTGTTATTTTATTATCGCAAATATTTTTAAACTGTATTACAAGAGCGAAATGGTACACTATACAACATAATCATCGATAACCAATTTTCCTAATTCTGGCGCAATGCATTGCATGAGCAGGGGCCATCTCCTGAGTGCCGGTTTTACTAAAAAAAAATATTATATTATTATTATCATTATTATTATTTATTTATTTAATCTAAGCGAATATAATTCTAATATTAATTTTAATTAAAAAGCACTAGCAACGTTGGCCATCAAAAAATAACGAACAAAAATATTTTTTTGTACTCAGTTTAACGA
Source organism: Panzeria rudis (assembly GCA_956483635.1). Classification (NCBI taxonomy): domain Eukaryota; kingdom Metazoa; phylum Arthropoda; class Insecta; order Diptera; family Tachinidae; genus Panzeria; species Panzeria rudis. The sequence goes on from OY101449.1 coordinate 66,393, forward strand.
ACAAATAAAATTCATAATATTAGTTAAAAAACTTATTTTAAGAAATTTCTTGTACAAATAACTAAAAACAAAGCGAGTAGAAAAAAGTACCGCTATCTTACAATAAAAAAATACAATTCTAGTTATATATTTATCCATAAACTGGTTATTCTACATAAGTACTGCGTATAACGTACTTTTCAGTTTAACGAACGGGGCTGACAAAGTACTGGTTCGTTAAACCGGAAAACTACTGTATTTTTTATACGATCGGCACAATCAGTGTATTGAATGAAAGAATAGAGAGATATCTATACAACAGTGTGCAATTTATTTTATTCAGATGAGTTGTTGTCGAAATTTTTGCCAATAAATGAAAAAACTAAAAAAAACAAAAACAATTTTTTTCACGAATATCGGGAAAACGCGCATTAAGAAAAATAAATGAATATCATTTTCTTGTTCAGCGACCTCAAATTATCTTAGAAAATGTTTTTTTTGCAAGATATGACAAGGACTTAGAAGTTCGAAAATTTGCTTCATTATTTCATCTTAAGTTTGTTACAATAGCTATAAAGAATATATAATGTTGCATCATATGATGTTTCACAAATTGATCGATTTGATATCATATTCAAAATCTTGATGCTGCGGTAGAGGGCTAAAAGTAGATCCCAATAGAACAAAAAAATGACGCTCCACCCTAATGGACATGTCTAGTCATATCTGACTAATATTGGTTTGGCTTAAAAATTTTCACGATTTGATACAATTCAACACGGATGACTGCAGTGCTCCTTGTTATTTATTTGTTTAATTTTTTGATATTGATATACAAATTAGGGATGTAACGAATACCGATACCGATACCGATATATCGGCGATACTTCAGATTTTCCGATACATCGGTATCGGCGATATTTTACTGTCGATACGACGATACTTTGAACAATTTTTTCAGAGTTTTTTTTTTAACAAATAATTTATTTTTGCTCGATTTTACCATGAATTAAATTCACTTCGTTATTTTTTATATCTTATTAATATCAATTTTAAAAATTAAAAATATTTTATGCTGATATTTTGTAAAAAAATTATTTATTTTTTGTTAGTTTTACCATGAATTCAAGTTCAATGGGGAAAATTCCATTAGCAAAAAAAAGATACTCCAAAGAAGGCATCAAAATGTAGAATTCGCGATCTGGAAGTATTGCAAATTTGGATAATTTCTGATTAGTTTTACATATCCTTGCCATTGCAAGAAGTTCTGTTTTTCGATTACCAATTCGGTGGAAGCGATGCTAGGATAAATTTCTTTTTCGTTATTCTATAATGATTTTTCCTCAAGGAAAAAGGATACAAAATTACCCATTTTCACAATTTTTTTTATGCGAATTTAAGCTCAGAACTGTATTTTCATGTAAATTTAAGTGAATAAATATAAACTTAGAAGTCTTTTAATAATTAACTATTAAGTTATTTAGAAGAATATTAGTTGATAAATGTCCTTTAAAAAAAATCGATTTTTTAAAAAGCATGGCGAGTATTTTTTAAAATTATAAAGGAATTAAACATTTTTTCTTTCTTTTCTACTAATTATCTGCATATTTTTAATATAGATATTTTGGAAGCAAAGAAAATGTAGCTCCTTAAAAATTACTTCCAATGTTTTATCAATTTTAAATATTCTCTCTTATAATGTAATTTTGTATAATAAAAAAATTGCGCTTGAGTTTTGTTAATCTAAACTTGAACTCAATTTCAATATTCGTATCGGTATCGGAATCGGTATCGGCGATATTTATTTTTAAATATCGGTATCGGTATCGGATCGGCAAAACGGCGTATCGTTACATCCCTAATACAAATACATATTAATCCCTTCCTGAACTTTTTTAATTGTATTTCATATTAAATAGTTGCAGGCATTTTAATTGTCAATTAGTAATGTTATTGGGATCATATGTATAATTTTTAGTTAAGCATAATAAATGTTTGAGGAATAAAGAAAAATGTGATTTCAATTACGAAAACCGCATATTTAATTTATTTCGACGACAAAAATTGAATCTTCAATTACTAAAACTCAAATAAGTAATTACGTAAAAGTTTTAAAAATTAATAAGAAATTTTCATTGGGATCACACAGTTAATTGATAAATTTTTTATTAAAAGTTTTTAAGTAATAATTTTGTCACAAACTAAACTAAAATCTGAGAATTGTTCAAGACCCAGCAAAAATATCCGTGTACCGGAAACAGGTTTGGAAGGGAGAGGTTTCGGTACTCTCCCTTATCAACCTGCTTCAGTATTACATGATTTTTGTATGGGATATCCCACTTAGTAGGTCTCGCGGTATGAGCTTCTTTCTGAGCATCGTAGATGCATCAACGTCGTGTCTTTTTTGTATGTATATAATTAAAAACTTTTCTGCTCTTTATATCTCAATTTCACCTACACTTGGATACATTTTTTATTTGAAACAATTTTATGTTGTTTTTATATTTACTTATGTATTAAATGGTACAAACACAATTTTAAACAATATTACACTACAATTTACGTTCATTAAATACTTTTTGCTCGCGTATTGAATCAGGAATCGATCCCACGACCTCCGCATGGTACACTCATAGAAAAATGTATCATCGCGTTGATGACGCCCTATCATCAGAATTCTGACATCAATGCTATGACAAATGCCATCAATACAACGAAAACTGACATCAATCTGATGACAAACGTCATTATAGAATTTTGTCATAGTTTAAGTGTCATCAATGCTATGATTGGAATAACATTAATACGATGTCACTTATTATATATTATTAAATTGTAAAATATGTAGAAGAGAAATAAGTAAACAGTGTTATAATATTTGTAGTTTGTATTTTAAAACAAATGTTATTGTTTTATTTTTGTGTTTAAAGGCATTTTTAAAAAGTTAAGAAACATGATATTGCATTGATGTACACTTATCATCATTAATATGATAGATAAAATACGCAAGACCTTTTAAAAACTAAGACGGTACAGCATACATACCAGGGATGGCAAATGAGATTTTATCATTGTAACAATTATTCTGCAAAATTGTACTTTTTTATGAATAATTGTACCAAACCAGATTTTTGAAACCAGAAATATTTTTTAAGTATAGAAAATACATCACTTTTCTGTACATATATCCGTGGCAAAAGGGAAACTGTGCTTAAGTCGGATTTAGCTATTGCAATTTCTGATTTAAAATAGCTCACATACTAGCTATTGGAAGGTAGAACGACATACATAGCCTCAATAAAGTTACGAAAAATTTACCTTTACTTACAATGCAAATAAATTTATAAAAAAAATATTTTTTTCATACTCTAATACAGCGGTTCCCACCAAGTATTGCTTCACGGACCCCTTGAGATATTTCTACTAGCTCACGGACCCCAAACATTTTTTTTGTCAAATATTAAAATTAAAATGTAAAAGTACAAAACAAAAAAAAAATAAATAAATATATTATGTTTAATAAAAAAACGTTAAAAACGTCATATTGTCTTTTCTTTGACATATTTTGAATTTTATTAACTTGCTTTACTTATTAAAAAAACACACAGCAACTATGTAAATGTGAAATGGAAATAAAAACAAACTACAATCAACAAAAACCCAGCTGATAATGGTGCTGGTAAAAACAATCAGTGTTGAGCGAGAGGTACTTTATAAATGATGGTCCACAAAATTAATAAAAAAGCACCTGGTTTATTTATTATAAATGATGGCCAATTTTATTTAAGCAGAACTACGGAAAATTACAAAAAAAAATCAAATCAATATTTTTAAATAATTTAAAAATTATCAAAAAAAGAATAAATTATTTTTATTATTTTTTAATAATTAGTTTTAATTAATTATTTTGTCGGAACTCTTTGCGGACCCCTTGAAATGCTGCTACGGACCCCTGGGGGGTCACGACCCACCATTTGGGAGCCGTTGCTCTAATATGTATCATGATCACTAAGAGCTTGAAATTATAGAGACGTCTTCTGAGCTAACCTTATTTGACCAAGCCGAACTTTGTTTTCAATACTTCGCAAAATTAAAATTTAATTCAGATAAAAGTGGCATATGTACGAGCGGATGAAAAGGATAAAATATTTTATCACATTAAAAGAATTGCAATAAGGAGGTTTCTTAACAAAATAAAAAAATCATTAATTGTACTAAATAAGCCATTGGTGTACCATTGTACTTTTAAAATCCGAATTGTACCAAAAATGGTACAATTGTACCAACTTTGCCATCCCTAATACATACACAAGAAAAACGTTGAAACAAGCGATAGTATGACACCTTTTCATCATATTGATGTCACAAAGTCATCGCATGTGTCATCAATATCAAATAGAATTAGCGCGAAGAGAGTAAAGTGCGGAAAAACAACAAAAACATACTCTTGACACAAATGAAATAAAAGAAGTTGTGGCAGAAAACTATTCTGTTTTGTTTGTTCTAGGTCAGTTGTGTCACAAAATATACAGAAGTCACAATAGTGACAGGTAAAAAACACAGAAATCAGGTTTTTAAAAATGACTGTTAAAAAGAGACAAATACAGTGTATTTGTTATTACAAATGGTAGGAAAATAAACAAAACGAAAACAAGTCGTGGTGTAATAAGTATACAGGTGGCTGCATAAGGGCAACAAATACAATATAAACTAGATATTGCTTGTCAAAAAAAAATACACACGATTGACGTCACTTATACACAAAACTAGGAGAGCAACATATTATCAGCTGGCCTTGTGCTGCACCCTGTACACTTATTACACCATGGCTAGAAAGACAACAAATAGGAAAATCAAAATTTAAAACGACTGTGTAAGCGAGTCAAATAGACAACACATTGTGTCACTTCTGTGTATTTTGTGGTTGTGTTTTTAAAGTTAATTAAATAGTACCGCGTGGTGTTATTGTGAGTGAAATTTATAAGTATAAATATATACATGCATATTTTTAATTATTTGTTATAAGTTGATTTGATTACACTTTTTTCCTTTTGTTGGTTTTTAAAGTTACTTTGTGTTTTTGTTGTTATTTGCTTTTGCCTTCCTACCAGGGATGGGAAATGAGATTTTAAAATTGTACCAATTATTCTAAAAAATTGTACTTTTTTGGGCATAATTGTAGCAAAATAGATTTTTGAAACCAGAAACACTTTTTAAGTAAAGAAAATACATCACTTTTCTGTACATATATCTGTGGCAAAATAGAAACTGTGCTTAAGTCGGATTTAGCTATTGCAATTTCTAATCTAAAATACCTCACAAACTAGCTATTAGATGGTAGAACGACATATGTACATAGTTTCAATAAAGTTCCGAAAAATTTACCTATACCGCAATATCTATCATGATCAGTAAGAGCTTGAAATTATAGAGACGTTTTGTGAGCTAACCTTATTTGACCACTTTTAAGCAAAACTTTGTTTTCAATACTTCGCAAAAATTTAAATTTAATTCAGATAAAAGTGGCATATGTACGAGCAGACGAAAAGGATAAAATATTTCATTACAATAAAAGAACTGTAATAAGTAGGTTTTCTAAAAAAAATTTTAAAATGATTTTTGTACTAAATAAGCCATTGGTGTACCATTGTACTTTTAAAATCCGAATTGTACCTAAAATGGTACAATTGTACCAACTTTGCCATCCCTGCTTCCTACTACTTGTGGAGAAAAAGAAAAAATGGGTAATTCTATCAACTTAATAAATGCAAAGCAAAAGTGGATAGAAAAAATAATAAATAATATAATAAAAGTGAAAATTTGTTATAAGAATTATTATTTGAATAAAATAAATTTTTATTGTAATAAAAACATAATTATATTGTAGTTTTTATTTATTTCGCCATAATATCAATTATAGTTTATCAAAGATGATTAATGACAGGTGATGTAAAAGTTGACATCACAATGATGTACACTTGACATAGTATTGATGTCAAATTGCATCAGCGTTATGACGGGGTTTCTATCAGCGACATCATATTGATGACATTTTGACATAAAATTGACGTCAATTTGTACTTTCTCTGATGTCGGTATGTCATTGCATTGATGATAGGTTTGGCATCATTGGTGATGTAAAGGTTGACATCACCATGATGTTAAGGGTCATGGGGTCAAAAATGAAGACACTTGGCATAGCATTGATGTCAGATTACATCAGGGCTATGACGCTTTTTCTATCAGTGTAGGCTAGAACACTAACTACTAAGCTACCGAGGCACATTTATTTTCATACACAATTCAATGGAAGAATAAAAAATCAAATTACGAAGTAAAAATAGCACTCGCATCCATATTTGTATCCACGTAAGCGAGAGAGGATGCAGCATAAAAAAAGTTTAGAATAAAAAGCTTCGGGCTTAAAAAAAATTAAAAAACATAAATAGCCGACCACCTTCCTCGTGTGTGCGATAAATTTCTTCATTCGCTTACGTTATTGCAACCTCCGAAGCCTTTCTATTTAATCTTACTGCTTCCTTGTACCAAATTTATTTTTTCTGGGCGATATTCTATTATTTGACATCTATATATTAATAATGGAAGAGGGTTTGGACGAAATGATTAAACTCACTAATAAAATAATAATCCTCCATATAATAGTCACCGTTATTTGGCGAAAATATGTATACATATGCAAACGTACACATCAAGACTCTAATTACACCCAGAGAAATGCGAAATGTTATCAACATTAGAATGGTCTGGAAAATATGCCAATGCTTTTGATCTCAAATAAATTTTTAGTTTTTGACATTATCCAATTTAAGAACATCTTTTAGAGTTTTCCGATTCTAATTTTTGCGATATTCGACTAGGATATTGATAAAAAAAATTCTTTTTGGCTTATCTTTGAATCTATTCTTTCAAATCATAATGCTAAAATATAAAGGTCTGTTCTGCATTCCATTCGTAATGAAAATGTTGGGAATTGTCGTAGTATTTGTGTTATATATATAAATTTTTAACAACAATGCTTTGATAGTTCCGAACATTTTCATTCCGAATGGAATACAGAACAGACCAGATAAATTAAAACAAATGATTTTATTTTTATCTTAAAACATTCATATTTTCTTTTTTTCAGGGACATTCCTAATGGACTTACATATGTTTGTATGTATGTACATATATTGTTGTCATAATACATACGTACGTCGCGACGTACGCGTATACTAGGGTGACAATGAAATATTTGTTTTCTTAGGCCCTATTGTGTAAATCACGTCACCAAATTGAAATTTAAATAGAGAACAAAAACAAAATTTCAAATATTTAATAAATTTGTTTTATTTTTCCTGCAAAATAAAAAAATTTTTAAAAGGCAAAGCAACGCTAGGCTTTCTATGCAGTGATGCCAACTTAGCCCTTTTCGGGCTAGATTTAGCCCGTTTTTAGGTACTCAAAACGCGAAAAAAATGTCTAGCCCCAAACAAAATAACGCGCAAATTTAGCACTTTTTACAATTATCTTTTGGCCCTTTTAGCCCCTTTTTACTTTTTGGTCAATATGGGTACATTTTTCGTTTTTGCGAACTTGTTCTTCTTTTATTCTAGCATACCGACTTGTGAATTAAGATGCTAACATCGTTTTTACATATTTTAGTTTGTTAGTTCGCTGTACCAGTAATAATAAGAAGAAGAGTCTAGAACAATGTTCTATATTTTTAAAAATTGGATGTGATTTTAAGTTGGTTCAAATATTTAAACGTGCTTTAAAGTTAGCCCTTTTATGCTCTTTTTCAAAATATTTTACTGGATATTGCTTTATACTTGTCTTTTTTCAATTTAGCCCTTTTTAGCCCATTTTTGAAAAATGTTTGCGCGTTTTGGGTTCCAAAAGTTGGCATCACTGTTTCTATGCGTTTGCTTCGTGAAGAATTTTTATGAAAAACAAAAACAAATATCTCAATTTTTTTAAATTTGTTTTTGCTCTGATATAAATTTTATTTCGGTAATGTGATTTACACAATTAGTGCATTAATTTAAACAAAACCGGTTAGGATTATTGTGGTATTTGATATAAAACTCAAGCGGTAAACATTTTAGGCAAACCGCATAACTCTCAGGCGTGCCCCATTAAGTTCAAAGTGGAAATTTTGTGACCACGCCACCACAGTTGAAAACTGTGCTTCACTTTTGGAAGTTTCACAAAATTTGATTTTTGTACGTTACTGCACGTCTCCACGCGCAATATTTATTTCCGAACAAAAGAAATAACGTCGGCAGAATAACAGCACAAATATGTTCATGTACAGGCTTATGTTCTGAGCTATAGAGCACGTATTGTGGTATTGGACATAAATTGAAAAAATTCACTGTGAATGGATCGATGTTTTTGTCTTTATTTTAGTTTATTTAATTTTGTTTAAAACTACTTTACTTTAATTTGCTTTATTTTATTTAAAAAACAATGTATTTTTGAGACAGCTACAAGTTTCTTTTGTTTAATTCACGCAAACAACAAATGCCGATCAAATTTGACAGCTTATGTTCAACATTATTTCTTGAACATAAGTTTGAACAATTATGTCGCAATTTATTTGCAAATAAATGTTTCTGTGGTCTACACGTGAATTTATGATGTTGGAAATAGAATTTGACAGATGAGAACATAATTATTTCCAAGTTTATTGCTCGTGGAGACCCCCAGTTATGGTTATCCGGATTGGCATAACATTTTTACCCTCGCTTAATGAAAGATCGCTTGATGTAAATTGAGCTTAATTTTTGTAAATTTTTCAAAGGTTGAACTTCGAGGCCAATGGGAGAAGCCTAACAGTTATTCGTTTTGGCTAACATTTTTACCACGTGGGTTTTATACCAAGTACTATAATAATCCACATAGCCTCTTTTTATTGCCACCCCAGTGTATAAGCATGTTTGAAAGTTACGTAGTTTGTGGCTAAAATACAAAATGAAGGACAAATAATGTTGGAAGATTTACAACCTTATTGGTGTCGAGTGCAATAAATAACTATGAATTTGCATTTATACAATAGTATGAGAATGTGTAATTATGCACTGAAAAAAATTGTAAATCAATTGATTTTATATCCCATCACTTGCCTGCCATGAAATAATTAATAACACAGGGGAACAAAATGGACATTTTGGTTTGCTGCAGCGAAAACTGTAATTGATAAAACATATGTATATGGGACATAGCATTTACAAAACTATCTTAATTTTTTTTGTCATCTCTAGTTATTAATATACGGCGATTTTTATTTTTTTAGTCATTCAATCTCTTTTTTGCTTCTTTAATTATTTTTTCCAAACTGGACTTTAAAACTCATTTTTAGATTAGTAGTCCACACAAAATGATCTTTCTTTTAAATATAATTTCGTTGATGTGCGTTCCAGCATATTTAGGTGAAACTGCATATCTTGCCGATCTTCAATCACTATTTTCAGTTTTATCCTTATAAATCTTTCATTTGGTTAAAGTCTTAAAATATTTTTACCAAGCACATACATAACACTGCAGTAAACACATTTTTTATGAATAAATTTGGTATATATATAAAATGTCCTGAATAAAACAAGACAAAATTAAGCACTAAATATCCTTAAGATACCCTAAAAGAATGATGCTTAAAGCACCAGCATTAGTATACTCAAATGAAAGATATTTTTGTGCAGATTAGTTATTTGTTAAAAAAGATTCGAAAGAAAGATATTTACTCCAAAAAATCGGTTATATCACGTATAAAATTGCCGATATATGAAAAACTGCAAATAAAGGATTTTTTTTCTGTATTTGGACTCAGAATACTAATGTATATTAAAAAATAAGAAGAATAATATAATTACTTAAAAAATGGATATTTACCCATTGACATCTTTATGGTGTGGAACATAACCCAAGTTTGGAGCTAATCTCTAAATAATTCGCTACATTTTGAACAAATTTCTTATTTTAATTAAAAAATTTGTTTCCTGTATGGTGCATACATTTTTTTGTGGGAATTTTTATGATACACAATTTTATTTCGGTTAACACCAAAACAGCTAAAAATCAACATCCCTGAAAGATCAGACAGATATCTCGAAACAACCAACGGATTTATTACACTCAATAGAAACAATTGTTTGCGTAGACTAGTTTCTTGCCACAAAAATTTCTCATTTTGAGCTGTAGCACTTAAAATTTAGATAAATAACACCAAAAACATGGGATATTTAATGTGAATACAAAATAGTGATATTTCAAAAAAAACTTCCTGACTGGAAAAAATCTAATTTAACATAATATTAAAGGCTCATCAACACGTACAAAACGGAAGTCTAATTTCGGATACCAAAAAGTCTGCTACTCTATGCAATTCTTACAAAAAATAAAATATTATAAAGCAGGTATACGGACAGACGAACAGTCACACGAATTGTCGGCTGGATAACAGTTAAAAAAGTAAACGATGGAAGTAATTTGACAATATGTCCTTTCATATTATAAAAATATTCTCAGAGAAAAACTTAAAACAAATAAATATAATTTTTGAAAAAAGTGGCTTAATAGGAGAAACATTGATGGAGGGACAACAAGTCCCCTTTTTTGAACTCCTTAAAACATAAATTATCTACAGTTCTCTTTAAAGTTTATTTGCATATAAATCCCAACGAAAATGGCTACAAGTTTTCGAAAAGTTACGTAATGCATAAACATATATCAGAGCCGTAATAAAAAATAGTTAAAATTTATTGCAGCATATCGTCCATTATTTAAGCATTTTACCAACAAGTCGTATCTCTTTCTATTAAAAAAAATAAATCACAATTATCGTTATAGAAATAAATAAATCTTTATTTTTTTAAACCAAATTAATTCGGTTTTTTGTACCGTGTATTTTCTATTGGTTTGAGCTTTTCGTAATATGGACTGTGGTTTCAATTAAAAAGCAAGCTGAATAAGAAATATAATTAAATGGTTTAACATAACTAGTACAAAAACGTTGAGCTTAAATAAAAACTTCAATAATTACTATAAAACAAAACATATTTAATCCCTAAGAACTAGAGAAAGGGTGAGAAATATAAACAAAAAGCACAAGTGTGGTTGTTGATTAGGATAAGTGCCAAGTATGGTAAATTTCTAAGCCACCATAAAATAAGCTTAAAGCCAAGAAACATAGAGCTTTAATGCAATTGGTTTAATGCCAGATATTTACCGCTTGGCTGAGTATAGAGAGCTCTGACGATGGGATTGTGGTTAAGTGCCAAGTATGGTAAATTTCTAAGCCACCATAAAATAAGCTCAAAGCCAGGAAACATAGAGCTTTAATGCAATTGGTTTAATGCCAGATATTTACCGCTTGACTTTGGGGGCTGAGTAGCCTAGAGTATAGAGAGCTCTGACGATGGGATTGTGGTTAATCCCGAAAACATCGATGTTCAGTTCGACCTTTACAAAAGTCAAGAAATTGGTATTTTTACTTTTCAATTGCCACATGCTTTGAAAATTATTTCTCAATAAAAAAAATGATTTAATTGTAAAAATTAAATTGAACGAATTTAAGCCTGAATAATAAATTTCTCTGGATAAAACCCATATAGTTCGACTAAATACACACAACTTCAATTATTAACACTAGAGGCACATAGTACAAAATATGTTAGATAGTTTCCCGTGTAATACGGATAAAACAAAACATATGTAGTCCCTAAGAACCAGAGAAAGGAGCTTTCTCAATCTTGGGTGAGAAATATAAACAAAAAGCACAAGTGTGGTTGTTGATTAGGATAAGTGCCAAGTATGGTAAATTTCTAAGCCACCATAAAATAAGCTCAAAGCCAGGAAACATAGAGCTTTAATGCAATTGGTTTAATGCCAGATATTTACCGCTTGACTTTGGGGGCTGAGTAGCCTAGAGTATAGAGAGCTCTGACGATGGGATTGTGGTTAATCCCGAAAACATCGATGCTCAGTTCGACCTTTACAAAAGTCAAGAAATTGGTATTTGTACTTTTCAATTGCCACATGCTTTGAAAAATTATTTCTCAATAAAAAAAATTATTTAATTGTAAAAATTAAATTGAACGAATTTAAGCCTGAATAATAAATTTCTCTGGATAAAACTCATATAGTTCGACTAAATACACACAACTTCAATAATTACTATTTTATTTTTTCCAATAACACTACTCAAAATTGAAAAGTAAACTAACTTTTCATCATATCCGTATGATTAACCATAACAACCAACATATGAAGCTGCATCATTGTAATTTTTACACCACGTCACAATTAGTAGTAATATGGACTTTTTTATTTTTAGGTTAAGTATGCACTTTTTGGCTATTTTTCTATATATTTTGAATTTCGACATCGAAATGATCAAATGTTTTCATAATTAATTTTTTTTAATTTATACACCACGCAAAAATTAGACATTCTAACGAACACCCCAGCAAACACTTTTGTAATTTTTGTAATCGGTAGTACTTTATTAATGAGCTACAAAGTAATGAGTGGTACTTATTTATATTTTTAATATGTCTTAAATTAGATTTACTACCTACTTTTTAATAAAATTAGAACGTATTTTTCTCATTATCTGAAAGTAGTTCCACTTTGTTGATATGTATTAATAAAATAAGTAGAATATCTACAACAGATTTATATTAGTCTAGCCTATTGCATTGTTTTAATATGAACTTAAAATAAATTTGTATTGATTAATAACCGCTTAAATTTTTTTAAATAAATCAGTTACATCGCTTGAAAATTAGCTAAAATTGTAAATTGTTTTTGATACATCTCGGGAACTGCCTGATGGCTTTTAATTTTTTTTGCCCCACAATATGCTCGTCAGTATGTATGTCTAGTGTTTGCAAAGTTTCTGAGCGAAGTAAATTTTATTTCGACAAAACTAAAAATATAACTGAAAAAGGTAATTTTTAAGTTCCTTGCGATAAAACTCACTCATGCACAAACAAACTATAAAAAACTTACACCTAAAAGACAAAATATGTTGTCCAGATAATGAATCTTCTTCTTTTTCACTATGTCGGCCTTGCACGTTTTCCGACTAATTGGAAACATTTTAATAATATGACGATCAAACTAAGTTATTTATTACAACTGCAGAAAAATTACATATTTATTGTTTGCTGGCTTGTGATCAAAAATTAATTATCATTAGTCACAACTTGAATAAGAAAAAATTTAAAATATGAACTTATTTCATTTATGTTCTACATTATATTACAATCCACATTTGAAAACCCTTTGAGAAAAACGTTTGAAAGTGATTTGATAATAAATAAATTTCTCTATTTGAAAATAGTTTCCCTCTTTTGTTGAGAATGCTATGTTTTTCAAGTTATTTTCAAATAATTTTCAAAGAGCCCTTCCGTCAAAAATCTTGCTTTATTTGGAAGTTTTCATAGAAACTTTAGTTGCAATATTGGACATATACATATTTCCTTTATTTATAAAATTTGCATCATTTGGCTGCTAGAGATGCCAATCGGGACTGGTTTTTGAAAATCCCGAGCGTCGGGATTTAGAAATATAATCCCGAAACCCCGAACAGGGGCTCCCGGGATTTTCGGAATTTCTAAGTCCCGAAACATATAATTCAGAAATTAGTGTTTTTTAATTGAAAACGGGTTTTGACTTTTTAATTTAACAATTCGTTTGATTTTGATGTTCCTGTATCACAATCCATACTTATTGATAAAAGTGATAGCACATGCTTTATTTGAGGAAATTCGATCGTGGTACTTTCTCTACATTTACAGTCAAATTAAAACTTTCTTTTGCCTTTGGAATATAGAATGCGCGAAATCAGGGTTTATTCCCCCATATACCTGACATTATATATTTTTAATATAATCATATGAAGATCTTCAATGTTGTATTTTAAAATGTTAATATCAATAACTCTTATCTATTTAAAATTTACATATATCGCTTTTTAACTCAAAAGTCGGCATTTTCCAAATCGAATTCAATGTTTAAGAAAACAAATCGAGAATTTTCCAAATCAAATTCAGGATTTTATAAATCTAATTCAAAAATTTTCAAACCCAATTCAGAATTTAAAAATCAAAATCAGCCTTTTTAAAATGAATTTAGTTAAAAAAAGCTGATTTTTATTTTGAAAATGCCTAATTTGGTTTGAAAAATTCTGAATTTGATTTGTAAAATACTGAATTTGATTTGCAAAATTCTGAATTTGTTTTTTAAAAACCTGAATTTTTTGGAAGAGTTAAAAATTGAAGTTAAAAACCTTTATCATTTGCGAAACATTACGTCAAGGTTTAAATTTTTGTGGCACAGTTTGCAATTGGCAAACGGTGCATTTTTGGTACTTGTTTTGTGCTCTTCAAAATGTACTTTTGTTTAATTTATATTTAAATGCTCTGTTTTGAACTTTTTTCGACTTAACATTCTCTAGCATGACATTTTAAATAAATATTTTATTTAAAAGCTGACATCAACAAATTTATTATTTGTGAAAAAAGCGGAATTCGGAATTTCCGAAAACCCCGGGACTTAAAATTTAAAACTGCCGGGACTCGGGATTTACAAAATCCCGAAAACCCCGGGATTTTCAGGTTCGGGATTCCTCGCTTGGCATCTCTAGTGGTTGCAGACTACATAAAAGTTCACGAAGAAACCAGGGCATCAACAAATTCTCTCCACTTTACTCGATCATTGGCAAGGATCTTAACCTGGTTCCAAGTTATATTTCGAGATTTAAATTCATTTTTCATCATTCTTATCCAAGTATTACTATGCCTCCCAGGTTTTCTATGGTCCTGCGAATTACAGTCCAATGCATGCCTGGCGATTTCGTCTGATGGTCTTCTTAATATGTGAATAATCCAGGTCCACTTGCGCCTGTAGATTTCGTTTTCAATCCGCTTACAACTAGCCATATGCAGTAGCTATTTGTTAGTTACCCAGTTCCGCGAAAAAATTTGCAAAACTTGCTTCAGACACTTATTGCAAAAGGATATATTGGACATAGAAGACCGAAAACCTACGACATCTTAGCAAAGCTAATTATTAAATACATATATTGTATAAATACTGTTAAAAATAATTTTTAATTTTACTTTTAGTTAGGACTTGTAGACTTTGTTGCAAGTTGAAAAGTTTCAAAAACATAAACATTTTTCATTATCTTTGGATTTCAAACCACAGTATTATTCGTACGATGTGAAAAATAATTCAATTCTAAATCTCATTACTACATACCGTCACAGAAAATAGAAAAAGTCCTATCTAACATTTTAAAAGTTTAGCAGGAGAAGCATAAAACTTGTTTATATGAATAAATAAATATATTGACAATTAGTGCAGTTAGTGCGATTTGTGGGTTCTTTTTTACTTGTATTGTAAGATTTTGCACTAATTGTAAATATAGTTTTCATTTAAACAAGTTTTATGCTTTTCCTGTACAACTTTTAAAATCTCAGATGGGGCTTTTTGGATTTTCTTTCACAATACATTAAGCAACTACATGTGCATGTACATTCATATACAATGTATCCATGTACAATACATACATATACGTACATATGTATGTATGTACATATGTGTGAGTGAATATATCTTTTGTTTTTGGTTTTTGTAATATGATATCACAAGTGTTTGGCTCTGTTACAACATGACTACCCGGCGCTAAAACTTACCAGGAATTCAAAAAAGAGTCCTTTTTAAAGGCCTTCCAAGACCTGAATTTAAGATCGAAAGCTAATTCTTTTCTGCCTTCTAAGTATAGGCCTTCTAGAAGGCCTCCACTCCACACTGGTTTCTTTTGGAAGGAGCATTTTATTTTTAGATTTTTCGTTTTGTTTAAAAAAAAATTTCGATAGAAATAACAAAAAATCTTGTATTTTTTCCGCAAATTATTTGAATATAAGACTGAAATTTATATACAAGAGGCCAAGGCGAATTGATACCAGGTGGCCCTATTAGTAAAAATGGGCATCAGCTGACTTTACCAAAGTGTCAAACTCTATGTAAAAAAAACCAAACAACAACTTTTTATGTATGCATTTAACATGACAGATTGGTAAAGTCCAGTTGTTGTTGCACTAATAAGGCCACTTGGTATTAATACGCTTTGCAAGAGGCATCATACATGTTGCTATTATGTCGTTTATGTTGTAGCTACTACATCAAGTTCAATTCGTTCTTATTAAAGACACAAAATTTAGCCTCCCTCATATGTATAAAAAATTACTTTGGATGAAAAGAAGGAGCACGACATCGCGTGTAAAAAATATATGAATATGCAATGGGAGTGGAAGTACTGCTAAATGAGGCTTTATAGAAGGCCTCTTTACTACTTCCATTTACTGCTGGGCACTTTTTAGTCATAGTCTGTTTACAAATGTGTGCATATATGTATGTGAGTATATCCCTGCAGTCCAAGTCTTCGAGACATCATCGATGCATGTTCCAAACAAGTATCTATCACCGGCGACGAATTGACGACACTCCAAGCCAACTATTGACGACATTTTCGAACAAAGGGCACAACACTCGTTGATGAAAATGTTGATTACATGACACTAAGGTTGTCGTCAGTGAATAATAATAAAATTCAAAAATGTGATAATCGAATCGAACCCACAACCTCCAGACTGGTAGGCTACTGGTACTCAAAAAACTTTATAAAAAAAACGTTTTGTGGGCAACGTAACTTCTTTAATACACATAAATGGAAGTACGACAAATTCGGTGCAGTTGTTAATGTTGTCGGCATAAAACCGTATACACGAAAACTTCGATGCAGTTGTTACTCATGTTGTCGTCAATAAGGCTTTGTAGCACAAATTTTCATAATATTTTCAGAACAAATTCTTTATACACGAAAACCCATACCACCGTGTCGCCAAACTTATTTCTAAATGGCGACAAATCATTGATTGTCTTACAGACAACATCGATGACTATGTCGTCCGTAACAACTGGGACTACAAGGATATTACAAATTTGAAATTTTTGGTGTTTGGTAAACAAAATTTGGTCATAAATTTAAATATTAACTCAATAGTAGTATTGTTATTATGGCTTAATAATAATAATACAACTGTAGTTGAATTTGGCTTGGTTTTCTCTATCTTTCTCGAATTGAATCTGTATTCCTTTTCCATTTCATTCGCTTGCTTGTATGTGTAAATTATAATTATAATCAGGAAGTAATATATGTAATATATTTAGCAAACATTTACATATATTTGAACACGCAAATATACACATACGTATTTACTAAGGTGATCGATTATTTGACATTTTCTATAAACCGGTTTTCGTATAGTTCGACTATTTGAAATTTTAGAAGAACCGGTTACGGTTTTGAAAATTCAGAAAGAGCCGGTTAACCGGTTTTTTTTTTGAGAAAATTATAGTACAAAAGTTTTGATTTTAATTAGCTTAAAGAGTTAACAATTCATTCAAATACTATTCACATAAAAACATAGCTTTGAAAATAAGGCCAAGTTCCTATCTAAAAATTTCGGCCGTTGAAAGTACTGATACTGAGATGAGGATCAAGTTCTAGGTACTATACCATCTAATTTCTAAGCAACCTCTTAGCTTCGTAACATTTTCCGCAAAATTCTTCCCAATATTAGAAAGGTAAAAATATAGTACCAAGCTAGAAAGTTGCCTAAAATTGAGATGGTATTGTACCTATCGAGAAATTGGTCCTCGTTTTGATCTCAGCAGTTTTAATGGCCGAAATTTTTGGATAGGAACTTGGCCTTATTTTCACATTAATGTTTTTGTGCGGATTTGACTTATTTTTTGCTAAGTTTTTGCTTGGTACAACACTATAGTTTCCAGCGCTATAATTTCCCATAGTTTCATAATTCCCATTATAATGCGGCACGCCTTGTCGTTACGTAATCAGCACAGTTTTTTTTTACTAAAAATAACTTTCCAGGAGGACTTGCAATCAAAACACGAAAAAATTTGGTCCACATACTTGTTTATTTCTTGACATACACGCAAGAAGCATTTTTGATCTACAATGGATGTCAAACTCCATATAAAATATGAAGTTTGACATACATTCTACATCACAAGGCCAATTGAATTAGCCCCTGCTACTGCCTTATAAAATTAATTCACCTTAATTGCGTGTTTCAGTAAATATTCTTGAACAAAAATACTTAGGAAAATCAACAGTAAAAGTTCATATAAGTTTAAATATAGTAATATATAGTTTTAACATAGTTTAATATAATAAAATATACGAATCGAAAAGTATTCGACTGGGCCGGTTTTTTAATAAAAAAAAAACCGGACTATTCGACATTCGAAAAATCAACATTTTGAAAAAACCGACAACCGTATTGCGGAAAAAACCGGTTTAAAAACTGGTTGAAGAACCGAGTCGATCACCCTAGTATTTACGCATGCATTGCCTTTTAGTACATACGAGTATGATAGGCTGTATGTAGTATGTGTTGTACACAGTCAGATTTATGCATATTTGTGGCATATAATTATGCTAAAATTACCTTAAAATGTCTCCGTTTTGTATTGAAATTGTTTACTATTTCTGTTGTTGACATTTTTTTGTTGTCAAAAAACATTTTGGAGGTGTGTAAATTTGTTGTTGTATTATCAAAGTGTTTTGTTACATAAATTTGTAATTTAGCTATGGATTTATTATTTTAATTTATTACATTATTTAAATTACGTTGATATTAATTTCCTTGAACATTTATTCATAAGTGCCAACGAAATAAATAAATGTCAAAATTTCAATTAATGCTCAATCGATGTCATTGGCTACAATTACTTATTCACACACTTCGATTTACGAGTAACTGCAATACACACATGTACATAAATATGCATGGCTGTATGTACATACATATGTACATATGTGTGTAACCATGTGAAGTACATGATATTGAAAGATGATTAATGACTTTTATCAGAAGCCAGCTGCATACTGAATGTTAAATTTAAATACATATAAATTTTTACGGTGTCACATATTATTTTAAGCATTAAAAAACGACAGACGAATGCAAAATGCGTATTATTTCTTTAAGGCCAAAATTCACAGTCATTAGTTAGCTAATGACAACAGTTTAGCCAATGATATTTTATTCACACTTCTTTGTTTACCTTTAGTTAAACCGTCAAATGCCATTGGTTAACAATTAGTTAGATGCTTTGGAGCATGGTGCAATAATTATACAGGTGGCAGCATAACGTCAGCTGATTATTTTTTGTTCTGGTAGTTTTGTACATAAGCAACGTCTAGCACGTGTATTTTCTTGACAAGCATTATCTAGTTTTTTGTTCTATTTGTGAACCTGCATACTTATTTTGGAAACTATTACATGCATATAGCATACTTTTAGGAGCGACAAAAAAATTTGCTCTATTAGCTTTGTGTGCTCAAAAAATTTTAAATTGCCGCCTTAAGATGTGAAATATTCTTTATTTCTTTATTTTTGTTTGTTTATTTATATTTGCTAGGGATACCATTCTTTACCCATATTAAAATTTTAGTTAATGCTGACTTTAGACGACATGTATTTTACATCTGACTTGTCAAATTTCCCACTGCATAAGTGATACATGCCGTGTGAAACATATGAAATATTGTCAGATGACATTTACAGAAGCAAAGTCAGATGAAAAGTTTTCAATTAGAGCGTGTTCTATTTTCATCTGAGAAGGCATCTGACATCATCTGTATTAAATTATCAAAAGTGTGGTTTGGCTGAAAAAACATTAAAAAGCAAAGAGCGCTTTGTATATTTACGAAAATTGTGCAAAAACTCAGCTGTTGTGAACACTCAGAGGCTATGTCAGATGTAATTGCACATGTACGTGTGAAAGCAAATATTATAAACCGTCTGTAAATTGACAATTTTGACAAACATGTGAAGTTACATATGTCTCACACACCTAGCAACCCATATGTAAAAAACATGTCGTCTAAAGTCAGCATAAACAATACACTGTACTAATAATTGACTAATGACTGTAAATTTGGGCCTAAGGAAATAATAGTGTGAACTGGAAACTTGTTTTGTGTATTCTTTCAAAAAACTTTCTCGACGTGTTATTACGACAGTAAAAATAGTCCACTGCCTCATTTGCACGCTATTTGTGGACTATAACGCGAATTGGACTATATCTTGAATTTTATAAAAGCCAATTTTTGGCTTATATGCGAACTATATATAATTTATTCTTTTAACAGTAGAAAAATAAAACTATGGCTTATAAATTACTTCCTTATCTACTCAATTCATAAATATTGCAATTAAGATTGCTAAAATAAAAATAATTTCTACTTCAATGTAAGTAATATTTTTATAAAATTATCATTAAAAAATCTATTATGTTTGACTTTTGCATTTTGGATTATATCTGCCATAACTTGCATATAATTAAGATATTTCAAACCACATCTTGGTGGCGTATAAGCAAAAATGGACTATAGAGCTAATGGACTATATAAAAATATTTTGCAGGTATTTTACTTACAGATGACAGAAAAATTAACATTTTGGAATATATCGCAAATTCTACTATAAGCGGTGTGGCTTATAAACGAATTATGCTAGGGACGAACGACGAATTCACTGTGTAAATTCGTCGTGTGAGGCACAATAGCGACGAAAACGCAACATCTGTTACAATTGATAAAGTTGTTTACTGTTTGTGCAAAGTGTGACCGTATTAAAAAAATAATACATACTTGAATAATTAAACATTAGCAAAAACGCAGCTAACACCAATTTTTATAGTTATTTATTATCTATATTTGCTTCAAATGCTATAAAATAAAAAATAAAAAAAATAATTAAAGCAAAAATTATCTTTATTTACTAAAACACTTGAAAACTAAAACCAAACATGGTCACTTGGTACTGATATGTTCGTCGTTTGCTGGCGTAAGAAATAGAAATAAATCTATTCAGAGTTCGCCGCGTATGACCAATTTCGTCCGACGCCGTTATTGTGTGTATTTTCATATACACAAATGTGTTTTATTTTTGGCGACGAATATTCGCGACCAAAAATTCGTCGTTCGTCCTAGTTGTGTTCCTAGCATTATACTGTACAAATTCTATTCAATTTATTGAGTTGTCTTGGCAATACGAAGTTATGGTTACAAGAGTGGGTAGTGTCCACTATTTTTGAAGAGGAGTATTACTCAGGCAATTATTATGCCTTCCAATTAATACGTTACCTTCTTTGGGTAAGGGATAGTATAACCTCTTCAGACCCTGGGTACACATATGTGTACCTTAAGTTTTTACAAGTTTTAAACACTGGCGGCATCTTGTGATGACTGACAATAGTGTTTTACTTAGTTTGGACTAATGGGCTTCAAAAAATAGCAATAGATGGCATTTCTGTAAAGTTGTAGAAATTATTTTTGCATTTGAATTTGACAGTTTGAAAAAGTTTCTTGTATGCCTTGGTGAAAATTTTAAAAAGTTTATAAAAAATTTAGTTCTTCAGTTTCGTTTATACTGTTTGCAGTTTTCTACAGTGATTTAGTTGGGTAAACGTGTAAAAAGGTAAGTTGTTTATTTCTTGTGTTTTTTAGCAATGCAATGTTACTTTGTTTTCTTGGTACACATATGTGTACCTCAGGATTAAAACCATGTTTTATCTGAACATTGGCTATTTCTCAGCTTGGATATGGATGAACAATAGATTGCGGATATGCTCGATGATAGCGATTTGGATTTCTCGGGAGACGATGATGATGACGAGTACTTGCCTCCAGATGTCATCCGAGGATTGGGTGGGAGAGGAAGAAGATAGGTAAAATGAGGGAAATACTGAAGATGAAGTTGGAAGCTCACCACGCGTTTTTTGACTTACCAAAGAAATGGTTGAATCTAAAACAGATATAAAGGATGATATTCTAACTACACAGGGTAGCTCTAACATGAACATCCTTTATTAATTTTTTGAATATTTGGGGCTAGACTTTAGGGAATTAGTGGCAGAACAAAGCAATATATATTCGGCACAAAAGTGTGAGATAAAATCAACTAACACCAACACAATTGAGATGATACATTTTGCTGGTGTGCAGCTGATGATGGGTATCCCCAAATACCCTCAAGGGAAGCTTTATTGGAATCGAGATCTTTGTTTGCCAATTGTTAGAGAAGCATCAGCCGCGACAGGTTTTTTTAGGTCATAAATTATCTCCACTTTTCAGAAAGCAACCTCGCCTGGTTTTCAATTGCTGGGTGATGTAGACGCGTTGTTGTGTACACGAAAAGCTCAAACGGAAGGATGAGCTGGGCTTGCTCGAATACAGGCTGAACCTGACCAAAACTATGATGAAATATGATGGAGGGATGGTCGAACCAAATTTCATGCATTGTGGCTCTATATCTCGTCCCAACACCAGCGAATCTGCAAGATCCAGTTTGAATCTCACAGCCACAGTCGAAATTGTCTAAGCGAGCCTCCTTCAAAGAAGCACCGTTCGGTTTTGCCACAGCCAGAAGTAAGGCTTGACATTTTTGGTCACCTACCGCTCTTTGTAGACAGCAGCTCTGCTTCAAAATGTCTCCACCCAACGTTCTCTTCACGCTGCCGTACTATTTGTGTAAAATGCAATGTATATTTTTTGTATTTTAAAAAATAACTGCTTTGAAAACTACCATACTATTAGGGATATCGTTCCTCAATAATCAGTAATTTAAACCTGAAGTACACATATGTGCACCTCCTTTTTCTATCACTTCAAATTTAAAAATTCAAAAAATTTTATTAACAAATATTTTAATTACATCTTCTAAGATAAAAAATAATAAAAAAAAACTTTTAACTCAATCGGTTCATGTCCAGGTCTGAAGACGATAATGAAGATTGTTGGTGAAGTGGTAGATGAATATTAATACTTATATAGCTCTGCTATTGCGCGTTTTGTTAATTTTTAGAGCATTTGTTGCAGTGCCTCTGGCATTAATTAGGCGTATTATCTTAAGCTGTAAAGCCAATTTATTAATTGAATATTTTACTTCACCACCTATTTAATGCTACAAGCACCGAAGAGAGAGGGAATTGTGATATATGTACCTATATATATATATATATATATTAGCATAGAAACTAATGAATGAGCTTGGTCTCTAAATATTAAAAATTATAACAAAATGTTTAACTCCACCAGCTAAAATTTTGTAATAAAAGATTTAAAATTAAACTACATTTCGTTGCATATTATTGTTTTAAGTACTTAATGTATTAAGAAATTTATGTTATAGCTGCATTGTGAGAATATTATTATCAGGGCTCAGACTTTCATGCAAATGCATGGTTTTTATGGTGATAGATAAAGAGGTATTGGCTAATTATTTATGTGAATCATTAAATTTTAAGTAGTTTGGCATAGATTTGTAGTTGCATATTTTTGCATACTTTGGTGGTAAGTGCATATTTTTGCATATTTTGACAATAAATTCATATTTTTGGCGTTATAAAATATTTGTTAATGCATATTTCGCAATTTTTGAAAAAATATTAATTGACCGATTATGGATGGCAAACGAGACTCAGTTGGGATGCCAGTTGCTGGAAATGATACTATTGATGGCAACTGGCAACTGAGAGCTGTCAATTTCAGTTGATATTTAGTGCCTTTCTGGCAACCATTAGTTTTCGGTTGCCGACTGGCAACGCAGCTAAATTTCGGTTGCATTAAGTAATAGATCCAGCTGTGTTTGTTCTATGATTTTTTCTCTAATAATAATAAAAATTAAAAAATATATATTTTCATATTATTTTAGTTTCGGTACTTTGTTCGTGGGTAAATGCATATGTTTATATGCATTTGTTAAGTGCTTAAAATCAATTTTTAGTTGCATGAGTGTCCGATATCTGATTATTATTAATATAAACAAAATGTTTTTAAGTGAAAAACATAATAAAATCATGATACTAAATAAAAATTTGAGAGGAGAGATAAAAAAACATTTACAAAATTGGAACATTTCATTAAATTTCACTCACACATGTACATATCGAATGATTCTTTACCCCAGCAAACATGAAATCAAACCTGTGAAATAAGATGACTATCATTTGATATCAAGCATGTTTTCAAATATGTTTCAAAGGTTTCTGTTTAACACTTGAATTCATGTTGATAATGATTTGAATATAAACATTCGACAGTCAGTGTTTTATCAATTAGATGTGGTATTATTCTCAAATCATAAATCAACGTAGAAACACTGTTTAAAGCGAAAGATAAATTGGAAACATTTTAACAATGTCAAAGTAAATTATTTATTACAACTGCAGAAAAATTACATATTTATTGTTTGCTGGCTTGTGATCAAAAATTAATTATCTTATTCATTACTACCCGATTAACTGAGTGGTTAATTTAAAATTGGCTATTTTCGATTAACGGTTGAACGGGTTAATTTTAGTCGATTAACCGACGTAACAAATTTTTTCACATTTTGTAGTATTAAAACGTATATCTTTTGTGTTTAGAAATTATTTTTCATACAAACAAATAAATGTTTTCAGTGATTTTAACTTAAGTAAAACATTAAAATCTTTGGACGTGGCTATAAAAGAGTCAAGTAAAGACTCTGCTATTGTAATTGAATTTGAGGGAATTATGTATTAAGTTTTTGTATAATAGTTTTATAAAATCCAATAATACTGTTGCCAACGATTTAATTAAAAATCTAAATATTAGATTTAATGAGAGACGAATTCAATTATTGTATACATCCACTCAGGAATATTTCCTTCTAGCAACAGTGTTTTAAAATATAGTACAAAAACGGAAACTAAGGAGTTCGGAAATAAACTTTTTTGAAGAATGTTTGTCGCTGAGCACTGCCAGTATGAGTCAGATGATGACAACAGAAGAAGATTAAAACAGAAGAAACTATCGATAGTAATACAACAAATGTTTTAACAGAATTCTTTGAAACAATTAGAAGTGCTACGAGCTTGAAAAAAAATTAAAAGAGGACCCTAATGGCATAATGGAAAATTTAATAAGTCTAGGGAAATCCAGGAAAAGGACTGAGAAACTAGATATTATATATTATGGATTGCTTTCGATTTCTTCAACATCTACAATAAATGAAAGGATTTTCCAAGTCAAGTTTTGTCAAAACTAAAGAAGAGAATCTCTTAAATCCTAAGCATTAAAGGCAAATTATTTTTCTTAAAAATTGTTTTAGAAGATCTCCTTAAACTATTGAAATAACTGATATAAGGATCTCACAAGCTTGTTAATTTTTTAATAAATACATATTTATGATTGTTTTTGCTTGATTCAGTTCAAGAATTGTTATGTTTGTTATGTTATTTTTTTACTAATTAATTCAAAGTAATAAATAATTTATGGATTAATTGTTCAAATTACTTGATTTATGAAAAAAATTTATTAATCGGTTAACCGGTTAATACCGAAATTAACCGATTATTAACCGATTAAGTCAAAACCTCGACTAATTAATCGAGTGATTAGCCGATTAAAACAGAAACCCGATTAAATAAATACCTTAATATTTACTGTTTCGTGGTTTGTGATCAAAAATAAATTATGATGAATAAGAAAGAATGTAAAACATGAACTTAAAAAAAATTATTTCGTTCATGTTCCACATTCTATTACAATCTACATTTGAAAACCCTTTGAGAAAAACGTTGGAAAGTGAGTTGAGAGTAAATAAATTTCTCAATTTGAAGATAATTTTCCCTTTTTGTTGAATATGCTGTGTTTTTCAAGTTGTTTTCGAATCATTTTCAAACTTTTACTGTTTGAGAAAAAAGTTTGATTTCAAATCAATCTTAATTTGAAATCAATCCTTTGTGTTTGTTGGGACTTCATATAACGAGTTCATACATAAAGACACTTGAAATTTAACGTGTTTGTTTTAGCTGCTGTAATAGCAGCTGTACTGTTGTATGTAGCTTCAACATTAACACAGCCATATTAGTATAACCAAAGCATGCAAGAATATATGTGACACAACTAATTCAAAATAATGATCGTAATTCAAAGGATTTTATGTAGATACAGCAACAAAAATGACAACTGCAAAAAAAGAGGAAAATTGTTGGAAAAAGCAAATAAAGTCAACGAATGAATACCTTATAAAATATGTCAACATTATGTGTTAGTATCCTTACAGTACGTAAACAAGTACGACTTTATAAAAACGCACTTTAAACTCTGCAGGCAGTCTTTAGTTATAGCTATAAATGCGTAGCTAGGAGCTAAAGCGTCTCCATTTTTTTTTATTTTTTTATATTTCTTGTGCATACAGAAAAAGTTAAGTAAATAAAAATTCATAAGTTTGTAAATTCTTATTTCAAGTACTAGAGTTTGGAGCTTAGTTTACAAAAATTATATTATATCACTCGGCATGATGTCTCTTATACTTTTCAGATGCTGCTAAATGGCAAAGAAATATTTTAAGACATATTAAA
The DNA here is from genome assembly GCA_956483635.1 of Panzeria rudis. NCBI lineage: Eukaryota > Metazoa > Arthropoda > Insecta > Diptera > Tachinidae > Panzeria > Panzeria rudis. The sequence goes on from OY101449.1 coordinate 92,871, forward strand.
AAAATTCAACGTAATATCAAATTAAAAAAAACTGAAATCGCCGTAAATTATGCTAGAAAAAGCTTAGTAATTCTGTTTTCAAAATGCGATTCAGTTTAACATTCTAATAAACTTAGTTTATGAAGTCATTACTTTGCACTTTATTAAGTTAAAATGAAATATGAAAATTATGCAAAATTTTGCATTTAGCATTAGACGATGTATAATAGCAAAATTATGCTTCACAATTGTACAAAATTTGCAACTAAAGTATGCTTAATAAAAAATATTTGTTAGTCATTTACATAAACAGTTTTTTTTTAATAAAAGCTTAATATAAGCTGGAAAATACAATAAAATATACATGTTAATACACCTTCATATATATTAACGTTGGTTTATTTCTTCTTGCCTTTGGTATTAATTTAAATTACATAATTACATAAATTAAAATATTGTATTATTTTAAATTCATTAAATTTTAAACTCTCCCACAGTGTAATTTGCATGAAATTGTTGTTAAGATTCTTCTTTTTGACTTTCTAACTATATATCAAATTTAATATAATAACTCAAGTTGTTTCTTTAATATGTTCTTATTTAACTATACCTTTTTATTTTAATTTTACTACTCGTTTAATATGATTATAGTTCTGTTCAATTTGATTTTTTTCTATTTCATTTAATTTTTTTATTGTTGTTGTAGTGTTTTATATTTTTAATTTTTTTTATTTGCTGAGAGTTAAGAAGCATTTGCTCAACCTACCATTTATTTTTAAGTATATTATTTACTTATGCAGTATTGCTTTGTTCAACATAAAACAACAAAGCTGCCAGCAAGTGTTTCCATCGAATCGTAGTATTTATTTTCTATGAACAGGAGTATTTTACTTAAACCAGGACATCTTATATGTGCTTTTTTATTATCTTATATTTCCTAACTACATTTCTATAAAAGTTATAAGCGAATAATACTTGAGGGAGAACAGAATATAAAGTTATTTTTATTTTATTTTAAAATTGCATTTATGTATTTTCAATATTAGTTGTATGGCTGGCTGTTGCTCATCGTTTTATATCTTTTCTATTTTAATTGAGGTTGTTGTCTGTATGAATTAAATCGAGTTTATGTTACAGATTTTGTGTGGTTATTTATAATATATTTCAAGAAAAATAACTAATTTACTTCTGTGAATTAAAATAGTGTAATAATGAAAAACATATGGAATTATATTTTATTGATGTTGGGAAAGAAATTTAACAATTTTTGCATTATTTGTAGAGATTTGTTTATTTATATATATATATATATATATTAAGTTAATCCTTAAAAAAAAATGTTCTAATTCGCTGCCTCATATTCGAATTACATAAAAAATTTTAGGCCGGTTGAAAAGTTTTTGAGGTGACTCAAAGCTAAAAATCAAAAATTGATTCACCATTAATAAAGTAATGAAATAAAATATCTGTAAAACCCGCTATTTTAACAGGCTTTGGTGCTGTCAAATCGATATCTGTTGTAAAATTGCATAAATCAAAGAATTTTAAGTGCTTATTTCGATCAGACAGAGAGGCGAAATTACATAGACCAGGACACAGTAACATCATAATCTGCGCTTTTTTGAACTGTTTTTTAGAGTTCGAATTATATTGCACAAAAGATCCTACGGAAAGCGGTGCTTATGGCCTGTACATAATGATATTGCTGTTTACAAATTTTTACTCCGGTCGCTTGCAGCCACTTCTAAGTGATTTTAGTCGCTCTTAAAATTTTTATATGGGTAATTCCACAGGAAAGTCTATTTTATGCCAATTAAGCTTGTTTTTTTTTAAATGAAACTCCTTTTTATACTTGTGTAGTAGCTCTACATTTAGTAAATGGTTTTGGAAAAATTGAGTTACATGGTTTTGAACTACAAGCTTAATTGCTTGTGATGTTACGTGACAAAAAGTGGACATATCTGTGGAAATCCCAATATTTTAGTAGGTGGCAGCCCGGCGGTAAAAAATACAATAATAGAAAAGCAAGAGGTATTTTTGGTGAACGATGACTGTCAAACTCTATATCGAATATGAAGCCAAATGTCAACAAAACTAAACAACTTACGAATTCGCTTCTATATTTGGGCTGCCATCAAAAAACACACAGGACAAAATACAAAACAAAAGTAAAAAATAGAAGCTTTAGAAAAATTTTTCGTGCACAAAGCAGATTGTGTGTAAGTTTGAACTCACCTTCCTAATATATAATTCTTTAATTTAACAACTATACTCCTTATAGGAACTACGGGAACTTATATATATATATATATATATATATATATATATATATATATATATATATATATATATATATATATATATATATATATATATATATATATATATATATATATATATATATATATATATATATATATATATATATATATATATATATATATATATATATATATATATATATATATATATATATATATATATATATATATATATATATATATATATATATATATATATATATATATATATATATATATATATATAATAACGGCTTGAGATTAATATTATACAACTTTTAGTTTAAAAATTACAAGGGTAGTAATAACCTTATAGCGAAGAGAATCTGTCTCAAAACAAGTCACGTGCCTGGTTTCTAAGGAACTAGCAACTGGTTCGAGTACTGGAACTTCATGTGAGAGGGACCTGTCACTTTTATATGTCGTTGTCATTGGAGGGGTCAATTGACATATGTAATTAATATACTCAGTGATAGGTTCTAGATACAAAATTAGGGTACTTGTAATGTTGTGTTTTTTGTAGTACTAGTCAAATAACTGTATTTAGTTTACACAAATATTTTAGATTTAGAAAAATATTCTAGTTCACTGTACGTGTTCATTATATCTTGTTGACAGTTTTGTTGTAGTTAAGTGATGTATTCTATTTTAACTGATCACGACTCGTGAACATATTGTACTACCCCCATTTTCATCAGTCATGGGACAAGTATAAACAAATTGGTTTGTAAAAATTTTAAATGCTTAGGGTGCCCATTAGTCGTATATTGTCAGCTTGTATTGTATACGAGTTTTATCAGTTGAGATAATAATTGCGAAATTTCTGTTAAATTAATTATATTTCGGACAACCATTAATGCTTGTGTACTAAATACATTGATTGTAATAGTTGTTATGTAACTTTTATTTTTAATTGAGGGTGTTAAAAGCAAAGGGGTACCAAAACTGGGAAAATTGAGTTATATGCAAAAATCAACACATAATACTAATATCTATTACTACAAACAAATTCAGACCTGCAGGATGACCTCAAAAAACGCTATGTATTAGAAACCAAAAATTTTAGGTATGAAATGCATATTTACAAAAAACTTTGAGGCTTAACTACTCAGAATTTAGTTTTTTCCACTTGTATCCCTTTGCTTTTAAGTCCCTCAATTAATAGTTCTATTAAAATCAGGTCTCTCAACCTTCATTGCCGTTACCAAATATACATTTAACTCACAGCACTTTCTCATTTATATATATATGTATATATTGCTAGTCTTAGCATTTTTACATTTTACAGCTGCAAAATTCTGCAGTTTGTTTTTTCCCACTTTCAACAAAAGTTCATAGTTTATTTAGTATTTTTCTTTGTCAAAAATTAGATTACTCCCAAGTGGCTACTAAATAAATTAGCGCTTAATTAATGACTATTAATGATATACGTACGCATACACCCTCTTATAGCGAAAAAAATAAGAAAAGAAATATGTACTTCAGCAGATGGTTTAGAGCAGGGGTGCCCAAAAGTTTCTTATCGAAGAGCAAACAGCAAACATTTAAAGAAAAACTAATTTTTATTCAATATTTTTTGTTGTAAAAACCAATGCATACAAAGAAAAAAAATATTTCACATATATATTTGTTGTTGCTTTGCACTTGCTTGTATACAGTGAAGAACGACAAAAAAACTAATAAGACAAAGTTGTTTGTGTATTTCGTATTGCTTCTGCTGAGTGCTGTATGTGTGTATTAAAACACACAGCCAAATACACGTATTGCTACCCAGCGGTAAATAGAAGGAGTAAAGAGGGCTTCTATAAGGCCTTATTTAGCAGTCTGTAGTACTTCCACTCCCATTATATACTCCTTTCTTTTTTACACGCCATGTCATTGCGGGCCAAGGCCTTCCTCGACCCATTACTCAGCAGGCCTGATAGAAGGCCTGCTAAGTAATGGGTCTGGTAAAGTCTGTTAAAAATGAGATGTAGGTACATTTTTTAATCTGGATATTTTTATAGCGGCTTCTATATTTTTGATTATCGTGATGTTTTATTTATTTCGAACTCCTTTTCATCCAAAGTAATTTTTTAAACATATGAGGGAGGCTAAATTTCATGTATTTATTTGAAACGAATTGAACATGATGTAGTAGCTACAACATAAACGGCATAGTAGCAGCATATATGATGCCTCTTGTACGTAAATTTCAGTGTTATATACAAATTATTTGCGAAAAAAGAATACGAAAACGTCTGAATAACATTTTTATTTAACAAAACCAAAAATCTAAAAATAGACTACTCCTTCCAAAAGAAGCCAGTGTAGAGGCCTTCTAAAAGGCCTACCTGAGGCGGCAGAAAATAATTACTTTTGGATCTTAAATTCAGGTACGTAAATTTCAGTGTTATATACAAATTATTTGCGAAAAAAGAATACGAAAACGTCTGAATAACATTTTTATTTAACAAAACCAAAAATCTAAAAATAGACTACTCCTTCCAAAAGAAGCCAGTGTAGAGGCCTTCTAAAAGGCCTACCTGAGGCGGCAGAAAATAATTACTTTTGGATCTTAAATTCAGGTCTTGGAAGGCCTGTAAAAAGGCCTGTTTAGTGAATGCCTCGTAAGCTTTACCGCTGGGTAGTGCTGAATGCTGTGTGAATTAAAACACAAGGCCTATAGCTAAGTGCTTTTCAAAAACAAATGAGGACCAAGCGCATAGGGCTTGGGCAACGCTGATCTAGTTGTAACACATTTCACTATGTTATGTTTATTTGAGTGATGTAGTATTTTTTCTTTTCGGTTGAAGTGGCTTTTGTTTTTCTTTCGTCTTGTGCATGCATTCATTTGATTTTTCAACATTGAATGAAATCCATTGCGTTGTTGCAATTGCTAGTGCTGAATGCTGCGTGTGTATTAAAAGTTTTAAACAAATGAGCACCAAGCGCATAGGGCTTGGGCAACGCTGGCTTAGAGTAAAGAAAATATTTTGTGTAGAGCAAGACGTTGGAATGTAATTGTTGGCTAGTGTAAGAGTTAAGAAAAGCCCATAAATATGAAATACTTTGTAGCCACTATAGTGGCAGTAAAAGAGGTTAAACAATTCACGGTCTATGTGTAATAGTTACAATTTTCGCTTGTTAAATTTATGAAATTCAAATCGGTACTTGTTTTTCTTCTACTAATAGTTTGCAAGGATAATGAAGTTGAAAAAAGTTTAAGGCTGTTCTCTTAGAATTGACGAAAAATAAAACGTATTAAAAAGAAAGTAAATATTACTTTGACTAAAATTGTAATCCCCTTTTAGTAACTGGTTAGGGGCTGTTCACATATTACGCACCGCACACTTTTGTTATGATTTGTTACAGAGGTGTTCAGAGGGGTCTTTAAAAATGTTTCGTAATAAACAAATTTATTTTTTAAATTTATTTATTAAAAAATAGCACAACAAAATGGAGGTTTTTTGTGTTGCTTAAATAATAATAGTTGGTTCTTATGTATTTTTATCTCCTGATTACGATGGCGTCATTAGTTTTTCCCTAGCAGCTCAAGTTTTAAAGATATTGTGTCATTTATCTTTTATATAATTTATCCCACTTTTAGTATTATTCGCTTAATATTTCACGAATGGTCCTCCAAACTTTAAAATACTTTCTGGACTATTAATTTACACAAAATTCTCTTTCACTTAGGTATAGTCACGTTGATGAGTATATCAGTAGTGCAATTCTAAAACTTATTTTAAAGATAAACAAGGCGTTTAAAGAAGTTAACACCAAAATTATTGCTTTTACTATTCGTTAAACTTTTAAGCACTACTAGCTGCTTTAACTAAATTCACGAAAATATGCGCGTGTGCAAGCGTAAATTCACTTGTTTTTAGGGTTGCGTAAATTATGCCGTCATCACTTTAACAGCCCAACAACAACCAACACAATAACACACCAATGCACATGAGAAAAATGCATGATGTTGTTGAGTTGCCTTGAACTAGTCTTAAATCAAGACCTCAGGGTTTGTAGTCAAACGCGCTAACTACTCAGCCAACAGCACCCTCAATGTAATACCTAATGAATAAATTATAATAAAATAACTAATGTAATATACAGACACTTATAAGTATATAGACATTTTAAATTTCCAAAGTTAGTGTTAATTAGTGTAGCCTATAGAATAGACTACACCAATTAACACTGATATTTAAAACAATGAAAATTAAAGGGTGTTCTGTCGGGTAATGCCATTTTGACTATGCAATTTAGACTATTTGGAAACAATCTTGGAAACCGTAAGAGACAAACCCATGAAATGTTAAAAACGCAACAATAAAAAATTCCAAAATTTAAAAATTGCCAAAACGAAAAAAATAACAAGAAACCGAAAAAGGAGTTAAGACTGAAAAAAGCGCCAAAACTTTAATTAATCGCTAAAACTAAAAATATCGTCAAAAAGCAAAAAAAAAAACGTTAAAACAAAAAAGAAAACACCAAAACCAAAAAATCGCCAAAACTTAAAAAATTCGCAAAAATGAACAATCGAAAAAACGAAAAAAATCGCCAAAACAACGAAAAAATGTTAAAAAATAAAAAAGTAAAATTAAACAAAAAAACTAAACGGAAAATTGAAGAAAGTTATGATATGACAACACAATATGCCATATCGTTTTTTGTCATATCGTAAAAATTAATTTCTTGCAGCTATGCAAGCACCTCTAGTTTCAGGTATATTTTGCATTGTATAAAAAATGATTTACAATTTTCTTTTCTCACGCCATCCAAAAAAATTTGTTTTTTATAATATGAGGTCGTTGATTTTAAATCTATTTTTGATCCGTTGTGATTATATTCTAATAATTTCGCATAAAGAATTTTTATTTTTCTTTAAAATAGTTTTTTTACATCGTTAAAGCTTCAAATTTCAAATATACGATATAATCAGCACAAATTGCACACAAATTTCCTGGACTGTTCATACAACATCTTTTATACGTGACCATTGAAATAATGACTTGTAAATTGACAAATGTGATATAATAAAAATTTTATTTTTTAGATGGCGTGAGAAAAGATACTGTGTTTCACTTCTTCTATACCTTCTCAAGAAATGTTGAATAAATTTATTTATCATGTAATGTATTTAAAAAAGGAGACAACAAGGAATATCTTGCGGATGAAGTGTATATTGTTCTGGTAGAATTCTGTCAGATTTTGCAGTGAATGTGTGCTCTTGGTGCCACACTATCACACAAAAAATATGCAAAAACACACCTTTCGGGAATATTTATGTTATTTTGTATTTTTTGTCAACTTATTTACAAGAATATACAAAATCGTTTGTTTAATGAATAAATAAATACATTATTTAACATTGTTGCTATTTTTAGCAACTTCCCCAGAAATGAAAATTTGATCGTATAGAAAATACTATGTTATGAAATATTTAAAAAAAAAATTTGCTAATCGGACACACTTGTCAACAAATCTGTCACACTTATTTACTTTTAAGACACACTATCACAGATAGTGTAACGATTGAGTCTGATAGTGAATCGCGGCCTTGACCATATCCAAATTTTTAGGAGTTTACTCGTTAAGACTGGATTTTATATTAGAAGTAAAATCATGAATTAAGAAATTAAAAATTTTATTAAAATTCTAGGATCTTCATTTATTATAAATGATTTATAAAGCCCTACAAAACTGAATTTTAGCCAATATGCTATGAATTGCATATTAGACAGATAAAAAGGATGCATATCTGTAAAATTTTTATATAAAAAGCGTACTTTCTAAATGACTGAAATTCAGTATGTAGGACAGAATTGCATACTAAATACGTAAAAATTAAGAATTCGGAAAATTTCCCGCTCATTTCATATTTGCTTTGTTTTAAAAGAAATTAAACAAAAACTACAAAAACCCCAATTTGGCGATTTTGACATTGAATTTGGCGAAAACGGTCTAAATAAATCTGACCAACCCTGGTTTTAAAATATAAAATTCAGGCATGGCAAGGGTATTTTTATTATTGTACATGCATAATTAGCTGCACAATCACCTTTTCACCTTTTCAGATAAGTCAAAAATGTTGTTAGCTTAAATATATTTATCTGCCTTAATGATTTTTTGTATAAAAATAATCTAAAGCTGCAAAAAATTAATAAAAAAATTTAAATGTGCACTTAAAAAAGAATTTTGAAGAATAATCCCAGAAAACAAATAAGTTGTGCAGTTAAGTCAAAATGCAGCTAAGATTGATTTTTTGTATGAAAATAGTTTAGAAAGAGCAAATATTTAAGGCATTCATCTTAAAAGTGCGCTTAAAAGACGAATGTGTATGGCATTTTACAGAATAGTCACACAAATAAATAATTTTCTTCAGTTAAGTCAAAAGTACGCTTAAACAAAAGGCAGTTAATCAAAACTATATGTATTAGGGTATTCATTTTAATCGATTTTTGAATTATTTGATTAATCAACTAAGTGGAATTGAGGTTTTTAAATTACTCCAACAATCGAGCAATACTTTTATTTCGTTCGAGTTATTCGAGTAATTTTTACTCTTAAAAATTATTCGACTTATTCGGAAAATTTTCAAATTTAGTCGGTCCGTTTCTCAACTTGTAAAGATAAATAAAATAAACCAATTTTTATTAGCATTTTGTATTTTTTATTAATAAAAGCAAAAGAAAAAAAATAATTATTAACAATTAGATATTATAATTTTCCAAGCTTCTTTTTATGTCAAACCAATTTAAAGCAGGCAGTTAATTACTTGAGGTCTACACGTAACATAATATGTAAGATGAGATTGTCAAATTCAATCGCAGAGAGAATTATGTTACGTGTAGACTTCAAATTAGTGTTATCTCAATGTTATAGGAATTTTTATGAGAAGAACTGTCAAAAAACACATGTACATGAAAATAAAATAGTGTGCATGTGTGAGTGTTTATTAAAATAAATGAAATCGATGTTTTTGATAAAGTTTCTGTGTTAAATAAATGAATATATGTGTTTAATTGATTCATAAATTTAAATTTGTGTGAAAAATTTAAAATTAAAATAGCTAATTATGCAAAAGTAGTACATGTTAACTCGATGAGCATTTGCATAAAATGAAATCTTATCGGAAAAGTTAAATTACGTCTTCCCCTAGTGTGAGATTAAGAGAAAATTCGACATTTTGTTTTTAGTATTCTGCCGACGTTTTTTCTCATGTCATGTCAAAGTTAATGTCTCGTGAAGACGCTGTGTTATAACAACGCTCTCATAAAAATTCCTATAACATTGAGATAACACTAATTTGAAGTCTACACGTAACATAATTCTCTCTGCGATTGAATTTGACAATCTCATCTTACATATTCACCCTTATCGCGAATAACTATTCCCATGAGAAAACTCCCAAATTTTCTGATTTGCTATCGTGAATGTTTCCCATAACAAAGTTTTTGGGAGCGAATTCACAAACTTAAAAAATGTGGCATCGCCAATGTTTACTCCCGTGAATAATTTTACAAAATAAGTTCACAACAAGTGTCGATGGGAACGAGAAGGGAACATGTAAGTTGTAATGTGTATTTAAGCTAGGACTGTATTAAATTACTTTTTTATTTTATTAAAAGACCACAAATGTTAATAAATAGCAAATTAATTGTCTGTTGGAGGAGATGTGCGCTAGCCAAAGTGCCAGCCATTTTCACTACGGGTGGTACCGCAAACATCTTGCTGCTAGCAGTAGTATCTTCGCTGCAATCTCTTCCTGCACCACAAAACGCAGTTAAACTTTATTAATTTCTTTAAAATGTGTATATTTTCCGATTACAAGTAAGTACACAAATTATTTATAAAGCACTGATAAATAAATTACAATAGAAACTATTACTCCCAAATAATTCACAATAGACACTTTCACTCCCAAAATATTCGCGATACTGTTTTGTTGGGAATGGGAATATAGGTTTGCTCCCAAACAACTCATTCCCATAACATTCGCGATAGGGGTGATTATGTTACGTGTAGACCTCAAGCAATTAACTGCTTGCTTTAAATTGGTTTGACATAAAAAGAAGCTTGGAAAATATAACAATGTTAAAGTTGGAAAATATTTTTACAACAAATAACTAAAACTTTACAACATACATATTTTGTTAACAAAATGGCAAACCAAATATGCTTAACATTGTACAAAATAATGCATTGCTACTTTTTTGTAACACTTTTACGCATGAGACAGTTTTGTTGCTGCATATATCCATATATTATATAAAAATGAGGTGTATGTTTGTTTGTTTGTTTGCAGATTTTTGTTACGGCATCACGCCTAAAGCGTAGTATGCAGTTCTCACTGAAGTTCAGATTTGGAGTTTTGCATTTATTTCTACACAGAAAAATAATCGTGTAGAACTCTATACAGAATTTTTTTTGCATACACACAAATTTATATATTTTTTAATTTACAACACACAAAAACACTAAAAATTAATTACAATGTACGAAAAACTAGAAATGTCAAAAATTACCTGACCAAACAATTGTCTGAACATTAATTTTTTTCAGTTGACGGAAAAACAGAATTTTGTTTGCATACACACAAATTTATATATTTTTTAATTTACAACACACAAAAACACTAAAAATTAATAACAATGTACGAAAAACTAGAAATGTCAAAAATTATCTGACCAAACAATTGTCTGAACATTAATTTTTGTTTCAGTTGACGGAAAAATTTCTCCACTTATTGTTATAGCATGCCTGTAATAGACAATAAATGACAAAATTCCGTGTACTTTTCTTTTGGAACTGCGTACTAGTAAACGGAAATTTCTTTAAGAAATTTACCAACCTGAATTTCAGTTTGTTTTTTTACACATACTTCTTATGGCAGCCTGAATTTCATTCAGAGCTGCATACTACGCTTAAGCCGCTTGGTACACAGATAGACATTTGGCCCACAATTAATATAGGCTATATCTTTTTCGCGGACTTTGGACCAGCAGGGGATAAAATGGGTCAAAACCACCTTCTACGCATTTGGCATTTGTTACGGCATCACGCCTAAGCGGCTAAACCGATTTGAATAAAATTTAGTACACAGATAGATATTTAGCGCACAATTAATATAGGCTGTATTTGTTTGCCGGTTTTTGGATCAGGAGGGGACAAAATTGGTCAAAACCACCCCCTACGCACAACTCTGTCATTTGTTACGGCATCACGCATAAACGGCTGAACCGATGTAAATGAAATTCCGTACATAAATAGATATTTGGTCCACAATTAATATAGACTATATTTTTCGGATTTTGGACAAGGAGGGGACAAAATTGGTCAAAACCACCCCCCACGCACAGCTCTGTCATTTGTTACGGCATCACGCTTAAAGAGCTGAACCGATTTAAATTAAATTTGGTACACAGATAGATATTAGGCCCACAATTAATATAGGCTATATCTGTTTCCCTGATTTTGGACCAGGAGGGGATAAAATGGGTCAAAACTACCCCCTACGCATTTGGCATTTGTTACGGCATCATGCCTACACGGATAAACCGTTTTAAATAAAATTTGGTACCCAGATAGATATTTAGCGCACAATTAATATAGTCTGTATTTGTTTCCCGGATTGTGGACCAGTAGGGGACAGAATGGATCAAACCCCCCTCCCCCCCTATACGCACAACTCTGTCATTTGTTACCACATCACGCCTAAATGGCTAGACCGATTTAAATAAAATTCGGTACGCAGATATATATTTGGCCCACAAATAATATAGGCTACATTCCCTCCCAGATTTTGGACCAGGAGGGGACAAAATAGGTCAAAACAACTCCCTACGCACAACTCTGTCATTTGTTACGGCAACACGCCTAAACGGCTGAACCGATTTAAATGAAATTTGGTACACAGTTAGATATTTGGCCCACAATCAATAAAGGCTGTATTCGCTTCCCGGATTTTGTACCTAGAGGGGGCAAAACGGATTAAAACATCCTTCTTTTGTTGTGGGATGGGAATTCGGTTCCCCACGCATAACTCTGTCATTTGTCGACCGATTCTTCAAATTCATTTTTGGTTTGAAATGGTTTGCTTGCGGCTTAGTCCCATAATTTTTTTTTTTTTGAAAATCGGTGGAGAAATTTCTTTCCTCCCTCCCTACATTCCTTAACTCTGTAATTTGTGATCCGATTTTCAAAATTTTTTTTGTCTGAAAGGTTTTGCTGCCAGTTTTGTTCCATAACTTTTTTGCGAAAAACGTGGAAGGGGAGAGGGGGTATTTTGGCCACACACGCATAAGTCCGTCATTTGTCAACCGATTTTTAAAACTCTTTTTTGATTTGAAAGGGTTTGCTTACAGTTAGGTTCCATAATTGTTTTTCCACAATCGGTGGGGGCTATGCTTTAACTTAACTCTGTGATTTGTCAACCAATTTTTAAAATTCTTTTTTTGGTTTGAAACGGTTTGCTTAGTACCATAATGTTTTTCGAAAATCGGTGGGGAAAATTTCTCCCCCCATCTCCCAACTCTGTCATTTGTGAACCGATTTTATTTTTTTTTTGTGTAATAGGGTTTGCCTAAATTTTAGTCCCATAATTTTTTTTTTAAGTCGGTGGGGGAATTTACTCCCCACATGATTAACGCTGTCATAATGAACTGATTTTCAAAATTCTTTGTTAGTTTGAAAGGCTTTGCCTGCAGTTTTATTCTGTAATATTTTTCAAAAATCGATGGGGAAATTTGCTCCCCCCCCGCTTGCTTAACTATGTCATTCGTTTTTAGAAAAGGGGGAGGAGGGATGAGGGAAGTTTGGTCTTCCACACATAACTCTTTCATTTATCAATCGATTTTTAAAATTATTTTTTGGTTTGCGGCTTAGTCCCATATTTTTTTTAATTATTTTTTTAAATCGATGGGGAACATTGCTCGCCCTCATGATTATCTCTGTCATTTATGAACCGATTTTCAAATTTATTTTTTTTTAAATGGTTTGCCTAAGCTTCAGGCATAATTTGTTTTCGAAAACACCACCCCCATGATTAATCCTGTCATATATGAAATGATATTCAAAATTCTTTTTTTGTTTGAAAGGGATTGCCTGCAATTTTATTCTGAAATATAGTTTTTAAATCGATGGGGAAATTCGCTCCCTTCATGCTTAACTCTGTCATTTGTGAACCGATTTTCAAACATTTTATTTTGTTTGAAAGGATTTGCCTGAAGTTTAGTCACATAATTTTTTTTCGAGAATTGGTGAGGAAGTTTAAGATTAACTCTGTCATAATTGAACCGAACTTCAAAATAGTTTTTTTTGTTTGAAAGAGTTTGCTTGAAGTTGGTCACATAGAAGTGGATATGGAGCGGACAAATTGGTATCCGGATATATTGATTACCGTATAACTATGCCATTTCTTGACCGATCTCAAAAACTTTTATTTGAAAGGACACAAAAGGTTTGGTACTATAAATAATTGCGGACGAACACACAGTTAGTAGCAGGATACACTATTTGATCTAACGCATAATTGCGTCCGTATTATAATCATTATAATCTGTTCAATGGGATCTTTGTAATGAAATCGGGTTTTTCAGAGTTATTTCGTCCATATTGCTAGACCAGATAGACGCATTAAGGACTTTTCCTCAATATGTTTAAAGCCCGTGCATCGCCGGGTCGAAAAAAGCTAGTTTTTAAAATAAATATATCTATACATATTTATATATGTATTTGTGGGTACATCAAAAGAGTATGTATGTGTGAGTGTGTGTGCGGCTGTAAGTTACTATCGCGTAATAGTTTTAAGTTACCAAACTTTAAGAAAGTTTATAGCAGCATAACTTTTTCAATTTGTTTAAAAGTTTGTAGTATATTCGTTGAATAATTTGTTGCAAAATATTTTAAATAGTATTTTGCTAAAAACCTTGGAACTGACATTCGGCCACATAAAAATGTAAAGTTTATTAAAATTTTAAATTTATAATGATTCCTTGAGAAGTTAATAGTTTTTATGCTACAAACCATTTTTTTATAATTAGAGCAAAAGAGGATTATTTTAATATATTAAACGCTGAAACACAAGATTAAAAATTTGTTCATAAGTGTTTTGTCAAAATTTATACTTATCGTATTTGAGCTATATTAAAGCTAATTTATTAGTATACAACTTTTACAAAAAGTGCACGCAAAGAAAAAATATGGTTGAGGCAACCATAATCTAAGAGCAACATACTATGATTGAATATATGATTGGAGTCAAATCATACATATGGTTGAAAATAATAATATATAATGTTCAAAATAGCCATATAGATATATATGATTGTACATAAAAATGTAAATGATTTGAAATAGCCATATATATGTTAACAATATCTTGATTAAAAAATAGACAACACTTAAAAAATTATGTTTTTAACCTAAAATAAAAAATAAAATGGTTTAATTTGTCCATCTGAAATAAGAGAATATTATGTACTTTCACATACATATTTGTCAAAACATAACCGATTTTTTATTATTTTTCACAAAACGAAGGAAACGTTATATAAATCGTTAAAAAAAGCTTTCCTGCCTTCAAAATAAGAAAATTCGAAATTAATTAAGAGTATATGTATTAGGGTATTCATTGAATCGGGGTTTTGCTTTAATCGGTTAATCGCTCGATTAATTAATCGTGGATTTGGCTTAATCGGTTAATAATCGTTTAATTGCAGTATTAACCGGTTAACCGATTAATGAAGTTTTTTCATAAAACAAGTAATTTTAGCAAATAAAATTTCATAAATTATCTTTAATTTTGAACTTATTAGTAAAAAAACAATAACATAACAAACATAACAATTTTTGAGCTTAATCAAGCAAAAAAAGTTATAAATATGTATTCATTAAAAAATTAACAAGTTTGTAAGATCATTATATCAGTTATTTCAATAGTTTAAGGAGATCTTCTAAAACAATCTTTTAGAAAAATAATTTCTTTAGTTTTGATAAAACTTGGCTTAAAAAAATCCTTTCATTTATCGTAGATGTTGAAGAAATCGAAAGCAATCCCTAATACAGAAAAGTTTCTCAATCCTTTTCCTGGACTTCTCTACACTTATAAAACTTTCCATTATGCCAATAGAGTCCTGTTTTATTTATTTTTTCAAATTCTTAACACTTCTAATTGTTTCGGTAATTTTTTTAAAACATAAATTGTATTACTATCGATAGTTTCTTCTGTTGTAAGATTCTAATTCATGCTGGCAGAGCTCAGCGAAAAAAAGTTTATTTCAGAATTCCTTAGTTTAGTAGGAGGTATGAAATAATTGAATTCGTCTCTCATTAAATCTACTCCTTAGATTTTTAATTAAATCGCTGGCAACAGTATTTTTAGATTTTATAAAACTATTAAACAAAAACCTAATACATAATTCCCTCAAGTTCAATTAGAATAGCAGAGTCTTTACTAAATTCTTTTATATCAGTCAGTTAATCGGATAGTAATTAACCGGTTAACCGATCAACGGTTAACCGAATGAATACCATAATATGTATATATATATATATATATATATATATATATATATATATATATATATATATATATATATATATATATATATATATATATATATATATATATATATATATATATATATATATATATATATATATATATATATATATATATATATATATGGATTTAAAATTATCCGACGATTTAAACTCTTCAAATAATTTCCCATATGCTGCTATACGATCATTCATTTTGGAGGATTCATTTTGTAATTCCTGAAAGTTTGTTTTGGTATTTCAGAAGATAATACTATAATGGAAGAAAACGATAATAGTTAACGCCAATTTTTCTACAGCCTTCGCAGCACCAATGTAAATCCTTTATTCTTTGTTGTAGCCTCTGTAATTAACCCCGATATTCCACTGCACTTAAAATGACATCATTCGTGACAAAGCTAACATACAATCATCCTGTCATCTTCGCCTTTAATGCAACAATTAAGCGGCAACACTTTTTCCATTAACTTAACAAGTTATTGATGATGACAAAGAATATGTTATTGTTGTTGTTAAAAGTAAAAGAAACACAAAGGGTACGTTCGTAAATTCAGTAATTGTGCAATAATCAAAGTTCTGCGCTCGAAATCAAAGACTTCTTAATACTTTTTTTTGTCAACACTTTCTTTATACAAACATTTGACAGTGCTGCCGCAGATTGTTGTAACAAAGGCAGCATTTTTATTACTGTTGGAATAGTTTGCAGACCGGTTGCACAAATTTACTGCATTTACGAGTTCACCCAAAGTCGTATGATCAAGACACTTGTTCAATTGTTTATTACAATGTTATGTGGTTGTTACACTTATTTTTCGGGTGAGATCAAGTAAACGATTAATATTTTATTGTTAAATATGTAAATGTTTATTTTTATTTTTTATTTGTAAAGAGATTTTGCTAATTCTTTTTGTTGGTATGTAATTGTTCACAAAAACTCAATGAAACCTGTTTATATGAAGCAGTTGTTATTGCTTGTTATATTTTATTGTTGCAGATTCAGACTATTATTGCACTTTTAAATATACATACATGATTGAAGTCAGAGTATTTTTTTAGCAATATATATTGTTAAATGCAACCATGTTGCAATTTTTATGAATTCTAATGATGTCATGATTATATGAAAAGATGAGTTTGTTTGTACTAAACTAATTTGCCACTACGATGAACTATATCGGGACACATAATACTGTAAACTAAAACTTTGCATTAGGGATCTCCTATATGTGTGGAGCACATTTTTTCGGATTTAGATTGTAAAGGTCTTTGTAGTAAGAAAACTGTGCTGCTCACGTAATGGTAAGGCGTGCCGCATATAAGGGGCACTATAATGCCCCTTATTTTTTATAGTGTTGTACCAAACAAAAATTTAGAAAAAAGAAGTCAGATCCCCACAAAAACATTAATGAGAAAATAAGGCCAAGTTCCTAACCAAAAGTTTTGGCCGTTAAAAGTACTGAGATCAAAATGAAGACCAAGTTCTTAGTAGGTACAAGACCATCTCAACCTACTTGCTATTTGGCAATATTTTTTTACATTTCTAATATTGCGAAAAACTATGGGGAAAATGTTTTCGAGTTAGCTTAGATATTATATGGTATCATACTTATCAAGAACTTGACCCTCATTTTGATCTCAGTGCTTTTAACGGCCGAAATTTTATGATAGGAACTTGGCCTTATTTTCAAACTTATGTTTTTTTAAAGCAAATTAAAATAAAAACTTTTGCATTTTAATTTTCTCACAGAAAAAACCGTTCGAGCGGTTTTTTCTGAATTTTGAAAACCGTAATCGGTTTTTCTAAAATTTTAAATATTCGAACTATTTGAAAACCGATTTCTGGAAAACGTCGAATAATCGACCACCCTACAGTGTAGCAACCATAGCACAACCATATATTTTATCTGTGTGTATGCTTTAAAAACATGCACATGAACAAACTTAAGACGTGAAACGATTTTCCGTCATTCCACGTCAAATTTGGTTGATAAACAGATCGGTTTCGGCTATGTGCCATCTTCAGTGTCCTATTGAATACTATTGAGTATAAACCAGGGTTGGAAAAAACCCGGCTTTATTAAATAAAACCCAGCCCGGCGGGTTTTATCATGGTTTTTTTTTGGTTTTATTGGGTTTAATTGGTTTTTCTATGATCTAAGCAATGTTGTCAAATTAGCCCTTTTCGGTATAGATTCATTAAGAAAATCATTAATACAACTATGCGACAAATGAAGACTTTTAGAAAAACACAAGGACTTGACAGTACAGTTTCGATTTTACTACCACGGTGTAGTAAAAACCCTATACTCAATTTGCGAATTTGGTGACCAATTTCTTTTCATGGACCACCAAAATTTCTGAAAATCAGTGGGACCTCAAAAAACGGTGTCATCAGTATTTGGCCAACAGCTAATTCAAACTTAATGATACCGCTTAAGTGTATATGGCAATAATGTAGCTAAGAGTCCGCTTGACAGTTTTTTACTATTTAATGCCAAAAAAATTGTTTCTTGCACATTTTGTTGGAAAAGTTAAAAAAAAATTTGTTTTCACTTTTTTCAGAATAACTTACTGGTACTCCTTATTTTTTACTAACAATATTCGGCAAACTTGTAGTTACGGTAGAGCTGAACAAATTTGGTGAACATATCAATACAATTGAACTTGACTAGCCACCCTAATAGCTCACACAAGCAGAGAAACAAGCCAGTCGATTTCGAGCCGACGGCGCGCCGCCGCCAGTTGCTTTTTTGCCTATCGCGCCGCCGCCGATTACATCGGCTCGTATCGGCTCAAAACCAGCCGCCGAGTTCGTTTAAATTTGTTCACACCTGGGTTGCAAATTTGCGTACTTTTTTCGAAAAAAATTTTTTTACTACCTTTTTTCCCAAAATATCCGTATATAGGTGAGCCGCCGAAAATTCTGTCGGCGCGCCGCCGCCGACCCAAAATGTGCCCAGCCGCCGCCGCCGATAATTTTGCCTCGGCTTGTTTCTCTGCACACAAGTCACTTTTTACCTTAACAATTTTGGGGTTTCACTATTTATTTATGCTAAAATTTTTTTAAATAGTATATTCAAGGCATATTCATTACAGGTACCACCATAACTAAAACAAATACAACACCAAAAAACACATGTATTTTGTTAGTAGAAATACCCCAGAAATATGTCAAATCTATTATCTGTGGATCGCACATATTCATAAGCTCTCTCCAATTTACTAACACATGCCCGTTGCTGATAGAAAACTCCCAGACATGTGTCAAAATTTATTGTCTGTGTGACGCACACATTCTCAAATTTACAAAAACAGCTGTTCTTGTAGTGGTACCTGTTCAATCTACCTTGAGTATATTCCATTGCATAATTCTCTGTTATGTTATATTGTGTTTCATCAACATCTTGTGCAAAAAAAGTAATTTTTCCGCACTTTTTTTTTAAATATAGGAAACAATTACATATTTTATTCACTTTTTTCAGCATAACTTACAGCGACTCCACATTTTTCACTAACAATATTTGGCAAAACAACAACAAACAATAAAAAAATAGGAAATACTAAAATCAACAACATAAGAAGTGGAACAATAACAAAGAAGGTCAAAAAATTCAATAAAAATATAGCGTAACCGGTAAAAAATAAAATTTTTAAGGTACAAATTAGTTTTTTGGGCTATTTAGGGTGCCTATACTGTAATTTGTTGCACAATGCTTTACTACTGTCAAAACAGGATATTGTTAAAAAGCGTGCATTCCAAATATATGGGCAAAGTAATTACTAAAGAAAGCGAAAAGATAGCAGAAGAATGCGTAAGCCAAAAGCACCCCATTTTTAGCACCCTTTTTTTTGGCATCTAAAATTAAAGATGCAGAACACTTTCCACAAAAAAAACAATGGTTGAAGATAATAAAAGACAAAAATTAATAATGTTTACCTGCAAACTTTTGCGATTATTTCACTTCAGCAATGAATTGCCACCATCAATAGAAAGAATGTTCTCATCTTATGGTTTAATATGGAGTAACAATTAAAATGACCTTAGATTGAAAAAAGCATTAGCTCTCTTACGCCCCTTTTTACAATGTGCGATTAAAAGTTAACGTGGACTTTAATGGCAAGTTCGGCATAGAAAACTTGCTGTTAAAGTCCGCGTTAACTTTTAATAGTACATTATGAAAAGGACAGTTAAAAGCATTTAAAATCTTAGCCACCAGAGTGGTAACTGATTTAAAATACCTTTTTATGTACTATTTTTTATGCATTTTTTTATTATTGTCTTAAATTTTTTTTGATATAATATACTTATATATTTTTTAAATTAAAAGTACTGAAAAACCCACTAGGGTTAAATGTACATACACACAAATGGGCATATAAATACATGTGTATGTACTTCGGTTATTCATTTATATGAATTTTATAATGATTTTATTTTATTTTTCTGTAAATGAAACTTCAAAACTATATGTATCTTTGTTTGAATGGATATAACGTAAGAAACCCGCTTGGGTTTTTTTAAACAAAATACCCATAAAAACCCGCGTGGGGTTTTTTGGCTTACCCAGTGGGCAGCCAACCCTGGTATAAACAGACGGGTTTCGGGCATGTGCCATCCTCAGTGTTCTATTTAATACTATTAAGTATTCAATATCAACCAAAATTGATGTGGGATGACGGAAAACCGTTCCTAGTGCAAGCAAACTCCGTCGGAAGAAAAACACAAGACTAAACTTAAAATGCATATGTATTTGCATTAAGTATGATTTATTTGGAATTATTTAAATTTAAAGTTAATTTAACAGTGACATCAAGACAATATTTTTTCAATAATAAGGGTCTATAAACATCAAAAGCATCTTTTATTTAATTTCTTTTAATATGCTTAGTCACATTAAACTTTAATGATTATGTTATACTTCATTTACAGACAATAAAAATTAATAACAAATAATTTTTTATGAATAAACTATATATGAATTATTACAAACCATTATTTCACTCACAATATGCTTTTTGCTCCAATTTTGAGTTTTGTTTTCTTTGGCAAATATCTTTCATTATCTGTCTTCCTCAGTATCTAAATTTGCTACATATTTTTTGTTTGAGTGCCGTCGTGTGTCATTAAAATGAATTATTTGCCATTTAAATGGAAAAGGAGAAAAATAAAATGTTAAGGCCATGTCAGATAAAACTTTTGCTTCGCGTTGCGTTACAGATTCGCTTTGACATCTAAGATGAAATGTACATACTTATACGAAACATGCCACATAAAGCACTTTTAACGCAGCGTGAAGCGAAAAGTTCGGCAACTCTCATCTTTTTGCTTGCTTTGACAATCAGCTGGAATAATTTTCTTTTATTATATTGCCAAACGAAACATATTGCGCGTTTGAATCTGTTTTAATAAGAGGTAAATATGTATGTGGCATTTATTTATTTATAATAAATCGTAAAATAACATAATTGACTTTTATTTTTATAAAAAATATATATATAAATAGCAAAATTATCAACTACTTTTTTGGTAAACGATCAATGCGCGAGTGTTGTCAAAGTTTTCATTGTGTCATACACCTTTTGCTTTACACTTTTCTATCAAAGTTAGAAACGTCACGCAAAGCGACAAAGTTTTATCTGGCACGGCCTTTAAAAGCATGGTGAAATAAGTATACAGGTGACCGCATAAGGGAAACAAATACAACAATACAACAAAAAAATAGATGATGCTTGTCAAAAATATATACGTGCTGGACGTGGATTATGCACAAAACTAGCAGAGCAAAAAATAATCAGCTGACGTTATGCTGCCACCTGTATACTTATTTCACCATGGTTAAAAGAGAAACAAAGCGGGAAGAAAAATAGACGAGAAAGAGAACGAAACGAATATAGGTATTTATAGCCAGGGTTGTCAGATATGGCTATTTCTCGCCAAACGTGGCGATTTTTCAACTTGCTTGGCGTCAAAAACTTTGATTTGGAGAGATGGCGATTTTTCTGGCGATAAATAAATTTGTTGGCGATTTTTATGGCTATTTTTTAACAAAATTTATATTAAAAATTTTTGTAATTCAGGAAAATTAGTTTATTGAAAGATTATTTTCAAAAATTAATCCCTCCAAAACTCGTCTACAAGAAATTAAAACAATGTGGTTTTGATAATTTTTCTTGTATTAGTTATACAGGGCTATTCACAACAAATACTCGCTTCTTTCACTTTTTGCTATTCTAAAATACGTTAGAGATGTGAATCCTAGAAAACATGTTTTCTTTAATATTGTATCTATTCTAAAATACTTGTTCACCAGCCTTCAATGTCATTTTCGTTCGACGCCAATTTTTCCGTGTAACAGTCCAAAAAGAGTTATAATTTTCAAATACTGTTTAATCTTGAGACATACATAAGTATATGCTTCGTGTTCCAGATAACCTCGGACAAGTTTGGACTAATGAGAGTAAACTCAACATTTACTCTCTCAAATTATAAAAGTTGCTCAAAACATCTGGAACGCGAAAAACCACAATTTTAAGTCCAAACATTTCGATAGTGCCAACTTATGAGCTTTAAAGTTAAGTTTGCGATTTTAATCGTTGTTTTTATACGCTTAAAACGCATAACATCATAAAAACAAAAATTTTCATCATTGGCAACAGCTGTAAAAAGTAAATGAAAATAAACTGAAGAAAAGTAAAAGCAACCTAAATTTATAATTTTTGTCAAATGGAAAGCCAGGTAATCATTGCATGTTCTCCTGGAACTTTAAACCGTGCTCCTGTGGCTGAGTGGTAGCGATGCTAGCCTGTCAGTCCAGAGGTCGTGGGTTCTATTCCCGCCATAGACCCTAGGTGTTTTCCGCAGACAAGCTAATCGCTTCGCGGGTTGTGTTTGTTATAAAAAAAATAATAATAAATGGTAAATTAGTAATATGCACGTTTATTTTTTAATATTTTTTTCAACTTGTATTTGCAAATTTTCTGATTATAATTTCAGTTTCATATGTAAACACAAAACAGCTGATTATTTATTTCTTGTCCGAACTTACCCAAAAGAAAAAGTTCGTACAACTTTGTACAGGAAATGAAAAAAATTACTCTCTCATTCGCTCTCAAAATTGTACAAAAAATGTTATGTGGAACGCTTTTTGGTAACTTTGTACAAGTTCGGATTGTTTTGTTATGCATCTGGAACAGAGCTTATATTACTTACAATATTATTCATTAATTTAACTCTCACTGTTTAGTTTTATTTTAACATATTTTTTCAAGTCCTCTTGCTTTTAGTTTTGTTCTGTATGTGCCAGCTGTTGTTCAATGTTGTTTATGCTTTTTATAAGAGATTGCAAAATATAGATTACTGTAAACGATATTTCTTCGCACGTATTTTATAATCTGTCGACGTTGAACTGTCGAAAGTGAACTTTCGACGACGAAGAATGTGAAGCGCGTATTCCCGAATAGCCCTGTAGTCATTAATGTGTTTTGAATTTGGATGAGAAATATTTACAAGAAATAATTTTTGTCGATTTTCTGCCAAATTTTTATACTATAATTTTATAAAAATTTATATTAAAAGAAGTATTATTTAAAAACAAATATATTATCAAGAAAAACTACATAAAATTTATTTTGGCGACTTTTGGCGATTTTTAAAATCAATTTGGCGAAATACGTCGGAAAAAATCTGACAGCACTGCTTATAGCATGGAAAATTATTATTTATGCTTGTGGTACTAATGATTTGTAAGCCTTGGCATTAAATTAAATGACAATAGCCCAATTCACAATCTTGTGCAAATGGTCTTGCATCGTTGCATTTGCGAAATGGTATAGTATATTGATATTCACCACTAACAATTCTTAAGTGGTGAGTATCAATATACTATACCAATTTGCAAATGCTACGATGCAAGACCATTTGCACAAGATTGTGAATTGGGCTTATATATCAAATATGCTATTTTTTTACTTTTGTATTTTTTTGTACTAATTTAATGTGCTGTTTCCACAATGCAAGCAAGCAACTCGAGTAAAATATTTGTATGGAAATCACTCAAAAAACAGAGTGCTTTTTATACAAACAATGATTGCTTGCATTGTGGAAACAACACATAAGTTTACAGTGTAAACTTTACACTGTACCAGCACTAGAGTATGCTTTCCCAACAAACCAAAACAATTTTGAAATAATTTGGAGCCAGCTTACCAACGTAAGCCTTAAGCTTAGAAAAGTGTTGTGAATACTATTGTAAAATGCTTATTAAAAATTGTTTAATAATGAAAACTGAACCCTTGCGATAATATTGCTTGCATGTAGTATACAATAAGCTAAGAAGTCTAATTATAGAATAAGCTTAAAAATATTGTTTTCTAATCACGCTTACAATAAGCTTACATTCATAATATTTTTTTAAACTTAGAAATATAACCAAGTAATATTATTTGTACACTGAACTACGGTAGTAATTTTTTCATCAAAATTTTTTTTTATTAAATTTCATAAAATATACTCAATTTCATATATTCAATTTCATAATTCATTCATATTCAATTTTATAATTTCATTCATATTCAATTTTATAAAATATACTCATAAAATATACTTATAAACATATTTCTTGCGTGACTCTTGCCTATTTTTCCGAACTGGACGAATGATTTTGTGCTTTTTGCAGCATCTGTGAAATTGAAAAAGTAAATGAATATGTCAATGAATGTAATATAGGAAATACACTACTTTTAATAGCTCTAGGTGCACTCAGGCCCCACACAATCTTCTTCTTAGGCCTTCCCTTCTTGCATAAATGCTATTCTAGCTCATCTGTCAATAACTTGCACAGTTTATGGTAAAATTATTTTTTATAATTCCTTTTTTTTATTTTACACTCTTCAACTTTAAAACACTCCACTCTTCGAAGAGAACACTAAAACTGAAAACTTTAAAAAGTAACGGGCCATTATTCTCAAGAACACTTACAAAGCTATAGCGAGCATAAGGCATTTGCAATCAAGTTTGTAAAATTGTTGTATAAAATAACAGCCACATGCATAAAAAAATTTTATTTTAGGTTTAAGACTGACAATTGTTATTGAACAGTTCCACGCTAAAAACTGTTTAATATAAAATTGCATTCATAAACACTACAATAGACATTGTGTGCTTTAAGGAATTTTAGGTTTCGATACTGGCAACGCCACCATGTTTTGTAGTTAGTGTTGCAATAAAAAGAATATGATTTCATTCGGATATTGAAATAAATGAATAGCTTTTTATTGTTTTCGTGAAGTTAAGTTTTTTTGAACTCTCTTGTGGCATATTTTATCAAATTAAAAAAAAAACATACTTAAACGCTTATAGCGAAGACTTCAAGCTTTAATTTAAAGTATATGATGAATGTCTATAACCGGCGTGCATATAACCGACAAATACTGTACCATCTTTAAACCTATTTTAAAATTTTCATGTAATATACATACATTTATGAATGCAATTTTATGAAATTTTGCTTAAAATAAGTTTATTACCCTGTTTTAAATATTTATAAATATGGCTGTAAGTGTATAGCAAGTATTATTGTAAAAAGTATTGCCACGTGAAGCATTTTTTAAACACTATTTAACAACTGTTAACTTCTTGTACATAAATAAGCTTATAATAAGTATGCTTATAAAAAGTTGAAGGAAATCTCTTATGATAAGCTTATTCTACAATTCAGTTACATTTTGCTTATGGAATGGTCTGTTGGGTTATTATTGAATTTATTATTTCATTTAGTCTATGTCCAGACGAGTCAACTTTTGCTTCTGCAACTTTCTTAAATTTTCTTTTGAAGCTGCATTCGTGTCCATATAATGAAATTCTTGTTGCGCAGCTTTTGTTTTTTTACATAGTTTTTGTTGTTGCTTAATATTACGAAGAAGAAAACAAAAGAGAGTTGCATATACACGAAGCAGTGTACCCGTTCCATATTTTCTCACCTCTCTCTCCAAAATACTCAAAAGTTGCGCAGCAAAAGTTGACTCGTATGGACATAGACTTACTTTTACAGGCAACACACACCACACACATACAATTGCACGTGCAGACAGGTCCTGGTATTTTGTTGTTATATTTAGCATTATTAGTGGTATGTAAATTTGTTATAAATCTAATTAAATAGCATACATGAAGAGAGTTACTCGGGCAACGTAAATAATTTTCTCAGAAAATTGTTAGAAAGGTGACAAAATAATTTATTTACTGCTAAAACACCCCCAGCTTTTGTCTACACTTAAGTTGGTCTTATTAGTTCAGTTAAAAATATTATTTTATTATAAAATTAGTTTTCTATTGTTTAATTCTTTTTGTATTGTTTGTCCCTTAAGTGTGAGTTTTTCGTATTGGAAAAAAATAGTTGGCATCTTTAAGGTAACATATGGCTCAATATATTTTCTTTCGTAAATTTATATCAGTTTTATCAACGAAATACAAGTCGTTTCTTCGTCTCCCTTAGAAAAAAGCCAAAACTTAACGAAACTCCAACTTATTTTAGAGTATGAGCTGAAAAATTGTCCTTTTATTACTCTTAGCTTAAAGTAAGGATTGCATTTCGAATAAATGAAGTTTAGTGTTTAACCACTTGTGCAAGTGGCCAACCATTGAAGTGGCAGCCTAACAAAAAAAACTTTCAGACAATTGTACACACAAGCAAATAAACAGAGAGACAGACAGACATGCGGACAGATACACAAAGAGACAAACATTACGACAGCTGTACAATACATGAACCGAAATAGAGACAGACATTCAGATAAATATAGTTAGTCCGGAAAGCATGCAGCGTAGCAACATTATTTAATGTTTATGCTGTATGCTCTATTAGATATTTACAGTTGTTGTTCTTTTTTGTGTCTTATTTTTTGAATTTTTTTGTTGCCGGCAACAACATAAAATAAATAAATACATTTAAGAGGAACAACTTTCAAAAATAATACAAAATGTAAGACGAAGTAGGATTCTTTTTTAGTTTTTTGTTCATTGTTGTTATATTGCTGTGGTTGTAGTAGTAGTTGTTGTTATTTGTGTTAAGACAATGTTATTATGTTGCTGACAGTTAAATATACATTTGCTGCTGCTCTTGCACAACGCCATCCCGTAAATAGGACTTCCAACAATAGTTTTGTTAAGGCTTAATAAAAGCAAGACAAAAAGTAAAAAGATAGCATTTTACGAGATAAAAAGTATCTGTATTTGACAAGGCCATTTTAGATTTAACAAAATATTATAAACTCTAGTCTATGACAATAAAACTTTTACTTTTATTAAGTTGTATATTTAAAAACGGAAAAAAGAGTTAAGAAATAAATTATAAGTTTTCTTAATTTTTTTTATATATTTCGCATTTTCCTAAATTCTTATTCTGGTTGTTATGCTGCAAGTATTTTAACAATAATGCTTGTTTATTAATATAAATTTTCCTTGAATCTTAGCTTAGGCAAATTTATAAAATTTTCCATTTAGGGAGTTCACAACAGCGTTCTAAAATGTGTCTTAATATAACAACGTTTCAATTTTAGTCTTTTATTATGGGTTGGCAAGTTTGTTGTTTTTGTTTTGCATGTAAATGAAATTTACTACCAGATGACAATTTTAAACGTCCAAGAAGCATGTTTTTTTCAATGCGGCAATATTTTAAATAAAGAATTTGTGTGTGGTTTAAGTGAATTGGCATGTTGATAGGTAGCAAGCACTATTGTGCTGGTGTTGTTGTTTTGCTTGTTGTGTATTTTGAGTTCGTGTTCTATACATGTAAATAGTGAGAAATATTCGGCAAACTTCGTCGTTACTTTTATTACTTTAATATGCTGTGCTTTGTATCGTTGCTCACAATGAAATTTTAAGGTGTAACGATATTGCTATTTCCAAATTTTAAGATACACATTGTGAATTTACTAATTATTTGAGAGTTTTTATATAAACATACAATGTTGAAAGCTTTTCAAACATAATAGTTGAATATCTACTGATGAATTGTCATAAGCACCAACGAAATGCAAAACCCACAATAAATATAAATTTTTTGAAAAATTAGCTTAATGAAATCAGATTTTAATGGAGTTTACGCTACAAATTTGTCAGTCGTTTGTTTAAATTAACTGGTTTTCGGAAACACACTTTGCTTTAATATGTCGGTCCTCCTTGCATAACTTCATAACGGCTTATTAATTTTCTGCAGAATTTATGTAATTGTTTTTAGAAAAATATTTTTAGATTAAGAATTAAAATTAATATGCAAATTTTTTTATTTGGTAACGAAAACTTTTTGACAATGATGACAAATTGCTGAATTTTTAAAATTAAATAAGCTTAGGATTTATTGAATGTATTCTGTATGTCTTGCAAAAACATCTGAACAGGTCTTTAACAGTTGTCATAAAAAAGAATGACAAGATTTTGTTTGACACATTACTGCCGCTTCCGTTTCATATGATGCCTTGGAGATTTCATTTCATGTAGGAAAAACAGGAGCAGCATGTGTGTTAAATTTTGTTTTAAGATTGTCTCGTGTTAACCCAGCAAAAACTTTGCTTACTGATAGCCAAACAAGTACATGAGGATTTAAGTCGTAACTACTTACAATTTGACTCGATAAAACTACTTATTTTTGTTTGAGAAGTCCAAAAAATAAGGGGTACCCCTTACAAAAGTATATATATATATATATATATATATATATATATATATATATATATATATATATATATATATATATATATATATATATATATATATATATATATATATATATATATATATATATATATATATATATATATATATATATATATATATATATATATTTATACAGCAATTAACTAGCTACTATTTGGCTTACTTAAAGCTAAAAAATAAGTTGTCAAATAAACAAATTAAAATGAACAAACATTTTTATACACATAATTTTATTATTATTTTATTTATAGTTTTAATTTTTTTGACACAACTGGGATACGAACCTGTGCTCGTTCACATTTGAAGACAAGTACTTTACCCACTGAGCTATTGTTGACTTATAAGTTTAAGCGACAAAAATTAACACATGCTGACTGACGTTAAAAGTGGTTGTCTACTTATTTATTAATACATATCAACAAATTGTAACTACTTTCAGATAATGAGAAAAATTCGCACAAATTTTATTAAAAACTAGGTAGTATATCTAATTTGAATCATAGTAATAAGATAAATAAGTACCACTCATTACTTTGTAAACGATTAATAAAGTACTACCGATTACAAAAATTACAAAAGTTTTTGCTGGGAAATGTCTACGCCCACACATGCGAATTCCTTAAGATGCTACTGAAACATATGCATGCACAAGGCGGATGCAGAGACATGACGGAAGTGAAAATTCTTTTTATATGTCTTGCATTTTTAAAAGTTTGAACAAAAGTCATAGACTTTCTCACGAATATGTCTTTGATATATTTTCCATAAAAAACAATTTAAAAGAAAAAACAAAAACCAGAAAGCAACAAAAACTTTATAACGGCAACTTAAAAGTCCAGAGAACTAAAACGCGGAAGTAAAACGAAAAATGGAAAAACATCAAGGATATGTTCCATGTACGGCAAATTTCATGATGACATGCACGTGCTTAAATTAAACAACAAGTCAGAATATTTTGTGTGAGTTTTTCAGTTTGGTGCAGAAGAGAACTGAAAAATTAAAAAAAGGACAACAAATAAACGAATAAATACGACATGTCATTTCCAAAAGGGGAAAGAGTTAAAGCAAAATTATTCTGGTTACAAGTGAAAATTGCAGTAAATAACTAAGGGAATTTAAAAGAAAGTTAAAGCATTGTTTTAAGTTTATCTAATAATTTTTGTTGGCTTTTAAAAATTGTTTGTAATAAATTTGTAACTAAAAGAATACTGACATCGGAGATTTTGGCATCATTGCTCTCAAATATGGCGTTAACTGAACTCAAATCAAGTATTAATTGAAAATATTTTAAGAAAAACTTCAAGGAAAAATGTAACGGGCAGTAGTTGAAGAGAATGTCTACTTTCTTATGGCCAGTTTTTTATTGTATTCTATTCATAGAGTTGCATTGCACAGTGACGGAGAATGAAAATATTGTGGAAATAAATCATCTATTTCTAAACGAATAGTCAGATCCGCATAAAATTCCACATGGACATAACGAGGAGCATTCCTATTTAACTCAAGAAGATAAGCCTCCCGTATTCCTCAGGAGCAGAGCTGTGAAGTCAAAATTTTCAAACCCGTGGACTTGGTATTTTTAAGATATTGGATCTAAATAACATTGTTTGTAAATGTAAATTGTTTCTTTGTAGTTAAACAAAAAAATTCTAGTTATCTTAAAAAATTTTATGTATATATTCTTTCTGAGTTAAAAAATATACAACTTATAATTTGAAAATAGAGAAATGTTGAATTTTTTACAATTTTTGCCCTAAAAAGTACTAGCATTATTTTCTCTATAAAAAATGTTTCTTATGTGTGCGGACTTTATGGGCAAAATCATAAAAAAATATACTTTTTGTGATTTAGTACATAAATTCCTATATAACTACAAAGTTTCATTTCATAACAATAATCACCGATTTTATAGCATTAAGAAAATATTGAATATGCACATGTATGTGGGAATACCTCTGCTATGTCCATGTGAAATCTTTTACTGACTTATTTCGACACTATGAAAAACTTTGCAGGTTGCGAAGTTGATCAATTAGCTTTTTTTATGTTTGCTACCTCAGAATTCTGGCATTTCCAACAACATATATTATGTCTACATCATCAGTTGAAAGTAATTGATAAAATGAGCTCCAATAGAAACCTGCAAGATTTTTATTACACGAAGTGCTCGGCTTCGGTATCCTGTAATATGGCGTGTATATAATTTGATTTATGAAAGCTTAGATCCTCCGCTATAAGTTTTTCTTACATAATTTTTAATCGGATAAATAATTTCAGAGATACAGATTTATCAACATTATTTTTGCAATCAGCCTCACTGTGTGCTAATAGCTTTTTTTTTGCAAAACTATAAAATGCCACACATTTGCTCCTGGTATTTTTAGCATAAATGTATTTTGTGTGATTTTTGTTAATAACATTTCAATTTCATACGCTTCTACTTCCATTTAATAAAAGCAAAAATAGTCAAACGCCTAAATATTCATGAAAGAAAATTTCACACCTTTCATTTGCCATACCATCAATTAATTAACAATTAATTAATTTTGCTTTAAGCTACATACTTGCTGGAAACAAGTGAAACAATGTTTGCTTCTTTTTAAAAGTAAAACAGCGCTTGTTTGTTTCTATATGAGGATAATGACGATACAACCTTAAGACATTTGGAACGGGTACATCCATGCATAAAAAACGAGGACAATGAGATATAGAAATATAATACTGGCAAAAAACTCGCACTTTTTAGAAGTCGGAACAACAAAAGATCAAAGTGTTAAAACTTAAAATACAAAAACTTTTTTAACATACATACATACATACATATAACTTTATTTCATCCATTCGCTTTATTATTAAGGGAAATTATAGAAGGGGAATGATGCAGAAGTGATACGGTAGAGAATAGAAAAATAATAAATGACTGCATGAAAAAAAGAACTCAATTACTTTTCATTGCCCGGAGGCATTAATCATAACAACAAGAGCAGCAGTAAAATGAAATAAAACAATGGAGTATTAGATTTTTACTTTTACTATTATCGTTTGTTGTTGCTGTTGTGTATATTATTCGCTTGGTGTAAAATAAATGAACGTGCTTCTAAAACTTTTCTGTTGTTTATAATTGTTGTAAGTTTTGTTGTTTATTTATCTTCAGTTTAAGCTTATTTTTGTATGTAAGTAAGTGTAACTGTAACTATAACGGCGGCTTATCAAAATAGTATCTTGTACCCTACAGTCGATGTACAGTGTTGTAAATTAGAAAAAAAGTAATAAGTATGGAACTTCTGTACTACTAAATAGAATTGCATCAGTGATGCAAAATGTGGCACAATTGGGCCATTTGCGGCACTCTTAAATGTTTAATGGCCATGTGGTACTTTCTAATTTATTTTGGCCGTTTCAGCTCAAAATTCAACTAGCGACACAGATAAAATTATCACCAAAAATTTTTAAACAAAAGTTTGTCTAAAAATAAATTTAATTATCAGTAAATGTTCTTCTATAATCTATGAATTGTTTGTTTGACTTTTATTTAGAACGCAAACACCAAAAACAGCAATAAAAACTGTGTCGTAAAAAACACCCCGATGACGACATACACACAAATAACAACAACAGTCATAGCAAGAGAAATGCAATGGTACCAAGTTTGTTTACAAAAGATTTTTGAGTGAATCGATTAGTTAATGTCGTTGCGTTAATTCTCATTCATTTTTTTAGAGTATTTAGATAAACATTCAGACTTGAACACATTTAACATAATGTAATCTCCTAAATGCTTAATGGATGATGATGATGATGACACAAACAAAAATTTTGTTTGTATTTTTGTTTGATTAAATAAATTATTTTGCTTAGTAATCAGTGGTTCCCGAAATTTTCGGGGAGAAATCTTCATTCTTTGAAAAAAATCTTCATTTTAGAAAAAAATCTTAAACAAATTTTTATGTGTAATATAAATATAATTCATGGTCATATGTATATAAAAATTAATATGTAAACATCGAAACCCAAAATTCAACTCAAACAGGTTACTTATATTAAAATGATAATGTATTAGATGAAATTTATTTGCTGCTGTTTAAACATTGTCTATATGAATTTCATTGGTACTTTACCAAAATGTCAGCAGACTTCAAACATACTTTTGAACAGTTTCAAACCACTTATCTTATGTACAGCCTTTCAAAAACCATTTGAGAATTTACAAATATGTAGATAATTACCGTAGGCTTTGAAACTTATACAAAATTCTCAAATGGTTTTTGAAAGTCTGTAACTGTTCAAAAGTTTGTTTGAAGGCTACTGATGATTTGGTAAAGCACCAATAAAATGGATATAGGCAATGCTTAAGCACCAGCAAGTAAATTTCATTTAAAATAATATTATGACAATATGTCAAATAATAAATTTCTTATTATATATTAGTTATGTATTTAAGTTACATTGTACATTTGAGAGGCTTATTGCAATAACTCGATAAGCCACATAAACAAAATATTGAATAAATCGACTTTTTAATTTTAAGCAATAGCTCCCAGAGTTATTTTCGTGGACCCTTCTTTGTACGCAAACCATGACCCAAAACATATTCAATAGCAATAAAGAATTGTTGCAAAAGCAAATGATCAGAATCCAACATACATACGTCCATAGCGCACTGATTGTTCGGGTAATTCTTTTGCCACCAATTTACAAATATTTATCAAATTACTACGTTCAGCGGGATCGCAAGCGGGCCTTTTCTTTTTATCAGGTTTTGATAATTGGGAGGTTGAAGCTGATGATGCTTCCGAAGTGGTACCAATGGAGCTTGTACCTAAAACAGCACCAGATACTGCTGAAGCAGCGTTTGAGACAATGGAACTTAGATGATAAGGATTCTGTGCGTCGAAATGTGCCGCGTAACCGGTTTCAACAAAAATATGTTTGTAAATCGCACAAAAAATTTTTTTTTAAAATATGTATTGCGAATATAAATTTAACATAAATGCTTTTTATGGTGTCACAATTTGAAACATATACTTATGAATACATATTTATTTTGTTTACATTTTTAGTAGCTTTAATTAGCATAGAGTTGCATTTTTTATGGTACACTTTTCACATTTCAGCGCTTTTTATTTTCAAATTAGCGTTTTATATGTAAAATTTTTGATGTGGCAATATGTTAATTTGACAATTAGTAAATGCATTACGTGAACAACGTAAAGCTTGACGACCGACAAGTCGATAGTTAGTGGGTCGCTCAAACGAACTACAAAGAGTGACTTGTCGTTAGTCGATCGAGTTGTCGATTGACATCGTGGGTTAGGCTGTATATGTCTTTTAGAATATTCTACTGTAAATACGCACCACAATTATTTGCAAAATAGTAGCATTTATCCAAAATTGTTTTTAGAATGCAAAACTATATTATCTAACAAGAGAATGAGCACATAAAACCAATTTTTGATATAATGTGGCCTACCAAGTTATTGCAGCAAGCCCATCATTTATAAGATCAAATATATTACAGTGCGCCCTCGGTTACTGCAACCCTCGATGAGTGCAACCTCGATAATTACAACAACTCAAATCTTTACATTGTAAACTCAGTGAATGCAACTTGGCAACAATTTGTGACAAAGAAGCTTCTTCAAAATCTTCGTGAAACTGCAGCGCAGAAAAAAATTTCTAGTACCAAGAGTATAAAATTTCTGACTTCTTTCTATACCATTTTACAAAACTATAAGCCGATTCAACTGAATGTTAGTTATATTGTTTATTTTGTAAAATCATAAGAATTTGCTATACATTTCAATATCGAAACTTTAAGTTTTAAAATTTTAAAACAAGGAAATTTTTATGATTTTACGAAATAGACAGTACAACATTTAGTTTGAATTAGCTCTATAACAAATACCCCATTACTCATATTTTTGTGCATAAAAATGCGTATTTTTTATTTAATTTACTTATTGGGAATGTATTTGTTAATCTCTTTCTGTATTTCGATATATTTAAATTTACTTTTGAAAATATCCGTTCAACGTTTGCAGATGAATTAAGGAGACATATTAAATTTAATGCAAATTTCTACAGCCTTGGAAACACTAACTCACTATCTGATTTAGTATTTTGAAATTGTGTGCCAAAAGTCTTCCGCAGTAACGTTTTTTAATTTCGAATATATTTATTAATATGTGGTTGAGCTATCTGAATTCGCCTTCTAAATTTTGAAGCTCAGTGTCATCAATTAAATTTGGAAAATGTTTTATTAGACTTATTAGGAATTCTTTTTTTTGTTCTAAAAAACGCCATGATACATTTTTATATTCATACATAATAAGTATACTTTATATATTAGCAAATGGAAACTCACTACAGTACTTTATTCTTTTATTGAGCTAACGTTTAGCTGACATAGATAAATTTATTTAATAAATTTAAAGAAGCCGTGTGACAATAATAAGTGTTAAGTAAATAAATTCAAAAAATCTTCATTTTGGAAAAAAGATCTTCAAATCTTATTTTGACTAAAAAACCTTCTAAAGTAAGGTAAAATCTTCCTTCTGGCATCGCTGTTAATAATTGTTAGCATTTTTAGACTAATTGCTTATTAAATTCAGACAGAAATATTGTTTGATATTTTCCAGAAAATCCAGTAAATATTATTGTTTGATTTAGTTTGATTTGTTTTGTTACAATTTGTAAACATTTTTAGACAAATTGTTTTATAGATTTAAACAATTTGTTCACTGAAAAAATCACGTTTTTTTCAATGAAATTGTTGAGGTATTTTCGTTTATATTTACAAATTAGTTTTTAGGTCCGTTCATGGACAAAATATTTACTATTTCATTGAATTCCTTTACAGAAAATGAAATTTAGTATTTTCTGTGTACTTTAAGCCATTCGAAAGTTTATATACGAATTTATACAGAATCGTTCAAGGAATTCTTTCTATTCAACACTCCTCAGCATGTATAGAAATAGTTTTTTCTTCCCAAAACAAGATTAAAACCAATATAAGGAATCGTCTTCATGCAAATACCGTGGCATCTTTAATGCAAACCACAGATTTAATGAAACCTAATTCTAATAATTGTTATGATAATGATATTTTAAAACTTATAACACAAAAAAATGTTACAAACAGTTGAGCAACAGTTGGACTAAGAACTTGGGGACTAAAATTTTATTTGTTTTAACTACATGTAAAATATGTATATAATTTAATATAGCTATAACGAAAACTGCAATGTAAATTTTTGTGGTTATTTTTTGTTTTTGTTCTAAATAATATAAAACACATGTACTATATTACTATTATTTTTGTTTTTGTATAAATAAAAATCTTGTAATCATAAATATTCCAAAAAAAATTTTTTTGCCCTATCGAAGGTATTTTGGCCCTTTGAAATCATCAATTTGGCCCAAAACAAAAAAGCTCAAAATGCATCACTGATTTGCATAAAAATTGAATTGGTTGCAGAGGAGGAGCCATGCTTTCAGAATCGTGTCTCTTTAAGCTTTTAGCTGCACCAGGGGCGGAGCTACAAGGGCTGAAATTTGGCTTCTATTAAATTGCTGATACAATTTTAAGCAAGCCATGGAATAAAGCTTTGAAATGTCTTGAGCCGTTAAGTCGTAGCAAATATCTAAACTCAAAAATTTGAAATTTAACTAAAAAATCTTCGATTTTTGCAAAAAAGTGCTTTCATTATTTTTAAAATTATAAAAAACTTTGTTAGATATGTTAATTTCATTTTCATACACGCTCAAAGGCAATGCTTTAAAGATGAATTGAGCATACATGTTTGTTCATTTTGGACATGTACCCTACATTTGGCAGTGGTCGAAAATTATAAATTTTCAATATAATTTTTGAGTTTAGGTGCCTATAAAGAACTTTGCACAGGGTACTCCGAAAAGATATGAACAGGGTTTTATTAGGTAGGTGCTTATCATTCTTCTTGTTTTAATTGAAGACATTCTGGCTATAAACGTACGTGCTAGGGCAAAATTAGTAAAAAAAACTCAAATTTCAGGAAGTAAATTTTTATATTATAAAACAACTAACTAAAAATTTAAATTTTTTTCTGAAATTTCTACTGTGAGCTCTAATGCATTATTTAAATAAGTGTTAAAAAATAAATTATTTACATTTTACCGATCGCGAGATATGGAAATCGTAGTGTAAGTAGCAAAGAAGGTAAAACTAGCAGAAAAAGCATGATTTTGAAAAATTAAGTTGATGTTAATTTTTCCCTTGTTCCTTGGAATATTAATCATGTCAAATTCTTTCTGAATATAACGTTACAAACCTTACCCTAATAATCAATTTGGATTCACGAAGCAAATACGTTCGAAATAATCATATTAATAAACAATTAGCTACTGGCTTGAGCTTTTCACATGTTTACATGTTCATATATACTTAAGTATAAAATCAAACCAAAAAAGTTTGTCTGGAGTAGAACAAAAATCAGAAAAATGTGAATGAAGAAAAATAAACCGATGGCAACGCTGGGAAAAGTGTAGTTAATATCAGCTTGAGAGTGATTTAATTCTCGTATTAAGTTTTCACGAAAAAGTTGTATACATAAGAATTGAAATCACATTCAACAGAGCCACCTGACAAGTGGTGATAAGCAAAATACACGTGAGCACTGACGATGGAAGTGTAGCGGCTTCTGAAAGTGGCGCTACTCTGATCTGTTGTGTTCGTTGAAAAATTAAGTTGATGCTAATTTTTCCCTTGTTCCTTGGAATATTAATCATTCCCAATTATTTCTGAATATAACGTTACTAACCGTAGCCTAATAATCAATTTGGACGTACATAAATAATTTTTTAGCACGTATTTAAATAATGCATTTAGAGCCTGTTAGCGGCTTTTTGGAGCACCCTGTGCAAAGCCAAAAATTATTTTGAAAATTTATGATTTTAAACAACTGCCAAATGTAGAGCACATATCCAAAATGAACAAAAATGTCCGCTAAATTCCCCTTTAAAGCATGGTCTTTCAGCATGTATAAAAATAAAACTAACATTTCTAACAAAATTTTTTACAATTCGACGGTTTTTTAGGTAAATTTTAAAGTTTGAGGTTAGACCTTTGTTACGACTTAACGGCTCAAGATATTTCAAAGCTTTGTGCCGTGAGTTTACTTAGAATTTTATCAGCAATCTAATAGTGTGCTGTCGGTTCAAATCAGAGGCTTAGTAAAAAAATTACAACAAAAAAAACAAAAAAAAAGTCGAGACAAACAAAATAAAATTTTAATTTCGAAGTGAAATATCTCTTAAACTATAAAAAATACAAAAAATATTGTTAACACATTTATTCTTTACGTTATCTACCGAAATCCAACGCGCATAAATTTATAAATTGGTTAATATATACGAGAGGTACAAGCCGCACAGTTTTCAGAACTTGTAGCTCCGCCCCTGAAGTAGCTAAAAACTTAAAGAGACATGACTCTGAAAGTTCCTTGGTTCCTTCTCTGCAACCAATTAAATTTTTATGTAAATGTTTAGAAGTCTCAAAGAAGGCCTCAAATTTACAGGCCTGTTGACTTTTACCACTGGGTTACTTAAGTTAAAAAATATGATAATAGTAAGAGTTTTTATTTTTCTAATTAATACCAAACTTTATGTTGTTTAGATAAAACTAGATAAATATTTTCACCATGACACACACACGTGTCTGTTATATTGTATATGTAAATCATTTAAATTGTACATACATATTAAATTCAAAATCTGTTAAATTGAAGAATTTATAATTTGTACTATCGAAGAAAATAAATAAATGCTTTAAGTGAAGGTACCGTTGAATAATGCCAAAGTAACGTTGAATAACGAATGACCATAAATTTTTGCAAGGCAAAGTATAAACCGAATTGTTAAATACAGTATTTATCGGTTATATGCATTTCCAAATTTGGACGATTTTTGGTGCATATAAGCGGGAAATGCTTATATAAAAAATATTTGGATGTATTCTATATAACAAACGCATAAAAACAAGTGCATAAAGCGGTAAGTGCATATAACCGATAAATACTGTATTAAAGCTTAGCCTAATAATTGTTAGGCTAAGGCTCGTAACGTTATATTCAGAAAGAGTCAGCATGACTAATATTCCAAGCAACTAGGGAAACTAGGCAATTAAGTAATTGTTTATTGCCTTTGGATCTTTTGACAACAGTTATCAAGTTTATTAAGAACGATCAGTAAATTTTCAAATATGCCGAAGGGCCCAAAACTTTTTTATGCGATTGCAATTAAATTTCTGTTTTTTTGTTCTATTACTATGTCGAATTTTGCGGCTGCTCTGAATGAAAATGTTCTGCTTAACACAGCGTCTTCACGAGACATTAACTTTGAGATAACATGAGAAAAAACGTCGGCAGAATACTCAAAACAAAATGTAAAATTTTCTCTTAATCTCACACTAGCGGAAAACGTAATTTAACTTTTCCGATAAGATTTCATTTTATGCAAATGCTCATCGAGTTAACATGTACTACTTTTGCATAATTAGCTATTTTATTTTTAATTTTTCATACAAATTTAAATTTATGAATCAATTAAACACATTTATTCATTTATTTAACACAGAAATTTTTATCAAAAAACATCGCTTTTCATTTATTTTAATAAACACACACACATGCACACTATTTTATTTTCATGTACATGTGTTTTTTGACAGTTCATCTCATAAGATTGTTGTTATAAGAATTCTTATAACAACGCTCTCATAAAAATTCCTATAACATTGAGATAACACTAATTTGAAGTCTACACGTAACAGAATTCTCTCTGCGATTGAATTTGACAATCTCATCTTACATATTATGTTACGTGTAGAACTCAAGTAAGCGGCTTTTGGCGAGCTTATGCTGACTTTAGACGACATGTATTTTACATCTGACTTGTCAAATTTCCCACTGCAAAAGTGATACATGCCGTGTGAAACATATGAAACATTGTCAGATGAAATTTACAGAAGCAAAGTCAGATGAAAAATTTTCAATTAGAGCGTGTTCTATTTTCATCTGACAAGGCATCTGACATCAGCTGTATTAAATTATCAAAAGTGTGGTTTGGCTGAAAAAACATTAAAAAGCAAAGAGCGCTTTATATATTTACGAAAATTGTGCAAAAACTCAGCTGTTGTGAACACTCAGAGGTTATGTCAGATGTAATTGCACATGCACGTGTGAAAGCAAATATTATAAACCGTCTGTAAATTGACAATTTTGACAAACATGCGAAGTTACATATGTCTCATACACCTAGAAAGCCATATGTAAAAAAACATGTCGTCTAAAGTCAGTATTAAGAGTTTTTTTTACTAATAAAAAAAAGTTTTGAGCAAGAATACTTTACAGTAAAAAGCATATATTGAATGTTCAAAGTTCTATAACCCATTCAAAAGATTCTGTAAAATGTTTTGTATCTAGTTTAAACATATGCCAAAAGAAAGTAAAAAATAGTTTTAAAATATTTCTCTTAGATATCACTTTCTCCTTTATTTTTTTATTATAATATTCTTATGTTAATTTAATATACGTACATAGAATAAAATATTAAGTACTCTGCTATAACTTGATTAAAGCCAAAGTTCAATAGTCTGTTTTAAGTTAGATAAACATCAAATTATACTATAAACATATTTTTTTATTATTAAACAACCATCATATTTCATTAGTGCAACTTTTCGATTAGGACCAAAGGTGTGGTATTTTATATATTACTCGCTTCCTGTTGTGTTATGAATGCATGATTTTGGATTTGTTGCTAAGCGTGTTATAAATATAATTTTAATATCATGTTGCAAATACTAATGTTAGAAGCTGTTTGCTAACTAATTTCTGCAAAAGAATATCGTAATAAAATTAAGGTATAATATAAATTGTTTTGAGTAACCTTAAATTTTGAAAATCTACAAGTTCCAACTATATTTATTGGCGTATTTTCTTTAGTACTAAAATTCAAAAATTTCGAGTTTCTAGTTAAAAGCATTTAATTTAAAATGATTTTTAGGAAAGCTTTTGAAATCAATATGAATTAAATTTTAGCATATCCCTATTTTGATTCTTCACAAATAAAAAAGGAGCTCACAAAGAATGAAGACATTAATTTTAATGTATTTTTTGCAGATGTTTTACTTACAACATAGTTCTATTTATATTTTATGTTCCATTATGGCACTCGCATGCTCAGGAATTGAGTTGCCGTCTGACGCAGTGGTTGCAGTTTTAGCTGTTTGTTTGTTGCCGCTATGTAATTCGACAAATCTAAGAGCACGGGTATTTCCTTGCATTATTGTTTACACCATTAGCCAATTATATGGAGAGAGATGTGGCAGCTAACATTACGTTTTCTGCTGTGTTGCAATTAAATTATAAAACAACACATACTATAACAACGACTTAAAATATATCCGGGCCAACAAAGTAAAGAAGTGTGAATAATAGAGAAAAACCAACTACACAAGATTGGAATGTCTGCATGTATTCGTTTATTTCTTACACACAGTTCACACGGTGAATAAAAAACTCTGATTTTTAAAATTTATTTTTGAAAAAATTTTCTAAGAACCTCTTGCACATATACCAGTGGTGGCCATTCTCTCAATTTCCTATACTCGCGAGTATGGCTTGTTTTTTTACCACCAACACACGTACACTGTGAATAAGATAATATATGTATGCCCACCACTGATTTAGACGATGATTTTTTAAGAATGATAGAATACAGATTGCGCATTGTGTATGTCCGTTAACTTTTGTATGCTAATCTGATTTCAAAATGACTTTGTAATCGAAATGTAAGCAAAATTGCCCTATACCAAATAAAAGTGTTTGTGTGATGTTGTTTGTGCTTATCAGCTAATGTGACGTAGATGCGCAGAAATAAAATGTTTTCAAAAGCTGAATGCGTAATCTTTATTCTATCATTCTTGATGATTTTTATATTCATGTTTTTTTTTATAAATTACTCTTAACATTTGCTATATTTACTCATTCATAACAACAAAACGATACTACAATCACAGAGAGAGAGAGAGAGAGAGAGAGAGAGAGAGAGAGAGAGAGAGAGAGAGAGAGAGAGAGAGAAAACGAGAGAAAATGCGAATCGAACTAAAGAAGAAAATAAAAAACATGGAAAACAGAAATCGTGATGTTTTTTCTACCCCTCTTTCTTCTCTACCCCGCTCGCCCACCAAAAAACTTGTCATGATTTTTAGTCATGATTAAAAATTACCGTGTGAATCGCCTTTTAGTTAAAACTATTTTTTTTCTCGTTTCTATTGTTGGTTGCATAACAACTTTGGCTCTTCACCATGTAGAAGGAACAAAGTTAAAAGAAATTGTTATGATTTGTTGGACATTCTGCAGTTTTCAATTAAGAAATAACGTTAAGTAATCTATTTGTTTTTTGCTTACAATAGTTCACTAGATTTTTCAATTTGTTTCGTTTCGAAGCGGAGGTTATTGTTATAAAAACCATGGAAAGTTTTATTATCTTTATTTTTATTTATGTTTAGAGCTAGTGAAAGTTTATGGAAACTGTTTGCTAAAGGTAGAGTTGGGATCTATAGAAACATAGTATAGCACGAAATATTGAAAAATTTTGAATGAAGGTATGTATCTTCCTACACGTGAGAACAATTGCCTATAATAAAAAGCCAGTTGCGGTATCTTCGGCTGGCAACAGTTATTAGAGGTTTAAGCGAATCTGTTCAATTATAAACTAGCTGATCTAGCTTAGTGGCGATTTGTTTTCTGAGAAATATGTTCCATATATTTTACATGTTGTATATTTTTGTGATGGTTTTTACAAAAAAATGCAACTATGGGAAACATTTTCAAACCCTTTTTTGAATATGTTAAATAAAACACCTGCACATATGTAGCATATTTTACCCTCAATTTTAGTTAAGGTGTTCATACTGCCCTTTTTACAGCTGCGGTAACTACTACTTTGTTTGTATAAAAAAGGTTTTATTTTTTATGAGTTCTATCGACATTTGGATGAAATTTTTGGCGCATGCTTGTATGAAAACTAGGTGTAAAAATGGACCGATTTATGCAAAATTTAATTATGTATATTAGTATTGCATATTCAATTTATGAACCGACTTTCGTTCAATTATCTTAAGAACTGCGTCTTTAGCACAAAGAAGATAGTCCAAAAATTAAAATTTTAAATCTTAAATATATCTTTTTTAAGAGCTAACATCTAAGAACAGCGTACTCGAATTAAGT
This sequence comes from Panzeria rudis, assembly GCA_956483635.1. Lineage (NCBI taxonomy): Eukaryota > Metazoa > Arthropoda > Insecta > Diptera > Tachinidae > Panzeria > Panzeria rudis. The sequence goes on from OY101449.1 coordinate 135,677, forward strand.
TTTCCAACTGGGTGCCCCTTTTGTATAATTAATATAATACAAACTCGCTTGGGTAAAGCTGTGCTAAGATAGTTTTTAGTTTTCTCAGTGTGCAGTTCATTTCAGATGTTACTGCTAATATTTTCTAGAGCACAGTAAATTTAGTAACATTAATTTGAAATAATCAACATTAATTTTACTTTTTATATTTTATACCATTTTTTTATAAACAAAACATGGAGCGATTAGCTGGTTTGCGGAAAACATCCAGGGTGAATGGCGGGAATCGAACCGACAGCTTCTGCACTGACAGGCTAGCATCGCTACTACTCAGCCACTGGGGTACCCCTTTTGTGCCATTTCGTTTGTATATATTTGTTGTTCCCCACGGGGGCACGGTTATAAATCTTGATGATAACACTAACCTTGATGTTGTGCTTTCTGGGGAAAAAGGTAATTGGCCGTTGCTGCCATTACCTTTAGCCAACTACCCCTAAAACTTTTATCTTACTACCCAATCTATGGAATAGCAGAGCAACGGGCGTGAAAAGTAAGTATTTTAAGGAAGTAGATTAACCTATGTGAGTCAGTAAGGAGGTGGAAGAACACCTAGGGTCTCGTGGAAAATGAAAGTCAAGAGAAAGTTAGCCTCTAGGGGTGTTCTTTCGAGGCTTAACCAGTAACCATAAACTGGTACCACGGGAACAAGTAGTTCCACAGATATCATTCCTTCCAGAGGGATAAAGAGATGATGCTCGCCATTCGCGGCATCAACTGTGATGCTGTTCGTGAAGTTGCTGGCGGACTTCGTCTTACTCTCAACAGGAAGGATAATTCTGTTGGTGAGGTCTCCTTCGGGAGCTCAATTGGTGGCTGTGGTTGCTACCAAAATCCTCTCCCAGCGGTTTAAGGACTGATGCTCGACCAGTGCTACTGGCTGGTTGGACTTCGGTGCACCAATGGAAAGCCTCTTTGTACTGTTGCTAAGCCAACAGTGGCTGCATCGGTAGTGTTTTGAATGCTGTGTATAACGGTGTCTACACGTTTGTTGTATGCATGAGGAGTTGATACCTGTGTCTACCTTGCAAGTCACACAGGTGTGCCCTTGGGGTAACTCGGGGTCACCGTCAGTTAAGGTACTGGCAGGTACTGACGTTAATCATGAACACATTCTGTATATATTTGTATTATATTTAAATTGAGGGTGCTGTTGGCTGAAGTAGTTAGCGCGTCGATTACAATACAAATGATGCCTGTAAAAGTGCCAGTATAAATTTTTTTGATGTGCATTAGTGTGGTACTAGTGATGGTTTAAGTGAAGAAGGCATATCATTGGTCGTAAGCGACTTATATACTAATGTAAGTCTCAGCGCCTCCTTTCATCGGTATTGTAGCAGAACCACCGATGAAGTAAAACAACTAATAATATGGCTATTCTGCTTGATATATTAATGCCACTTCTTGACACCAGGGTCCAGATTCCGCAACGATGAATTTTGATGTATTCAGCAATTTCAGTGTTCACTTTTTTTTGATTTGTGCACCCGCAACCATGAGAATGTATTATTTTGACAGTTATAGTGAACACTAGAGCCGAAGTTTTTTCACTGGAAAAAGTGCGGTGAATTTTTTGTTTTTAAGTGTTCACTGGTAAAAATTCATCGTTGCGGAATCCAGCCGCAGACAGGGTTGTCAGATATTTTAGAAACAAATTTATTATAAAATATCGAGCCCTATTTTAGATTTAATCGTAAGCGACAAGTATTAAAGTTTTCAGGGGAAGTTTTTTTTATTAAATTGAAATATATTTATTATACATAAATTGTCTCTTACGATAGAATTTTTCAGCAAGTATTTTAAAAGGTATCAACAATTTTGGTATTTTAACAATTCTAGACTATGGATAGGCCCATAAAATTTGAATTTCAATACAACCTATTTTTGCAAGATGTCGCTTACGATTAGATCTATATAAAAGTTCTTCTTTATACAATATTTTATAAAATAATCATAGAAAAGTATAACATAAAATCACCATAAGTAAAAAGAAATCATCGGTACCGTAGAGGAAGGGTACAGCAACGCTCGGCTAATGGCCCCTTTAAGCTTCAATTTAATTATTGTCGACCTTTTTTAATAATCTATGATTTTGATATTATTTGGTTTTATTCCGTAATTCAGGCTCTAAGGTCACTTTAAATTATATATTTAAATAAATAAAAGATTACTCATATAATATTTATGTTTTCCATCCTACGTTTCGTTGGTGTTTTTCCAACTTCTTCAGGGATGATTCTTTATTAAAATCTGGCAACCACATATTTATAAAAACAAAAGTAAAGTTTATATTAAACAACAATAAACATCTGTCTTATTCCTTTCTTATTAATTGTACTTACATTTAATCTTTAAAATGTCCACATAATTTAAAATATCACAGTGTAAACTGGACAACCACAAAACAAAAACTTAATATATTAAATATTTATAATAAAGTTATCTTTTATAAATAAATGTCTTATTTAAAAATCTCCTTCCCTAAGAAAGCGATAGTAACTATACCAAAGATATTGTTTTATATATTAACATAAATCTGTTGAGTTTTTTTGTTCAGTAAAGGAAGATGAGTAAGATCACGTCAAGTGGACCCCCATTTTCCACTTGATCATGGAATACTTGATAAAATATATTACTCGAAAGTAATCGCCACTAACAATCATACCCTAACACAGTTTTTAAAAATTTTGAGTTTAAAACTATTTTTTTACAAACGAAAATTTTGGTACTTTCAATTAAAAAATTCATTGTAAAAAATAATTTCAAAAAAAATTTAAAAAAGAATTATGTGTACTATACATATAGTATGTATAGAGCTATAGGCTGACTCGACTTGTATAGAGATTAAAGTATTTTTGTTTAGCTGATATAAGAACTATAAAAAGAAAATACAGCCTTCATTTCCATACAAAGTTAGTCTATTAGTAAGTATATTATGTATACGTCAACAACACATTTGATATTTTATTACCCTGCGTCTTCACGAGACATTAACCGGCAAACCATAGCACATGTGCCTCTTTACTCTTTCACTCTCACACGTATTTACTTAATCAGGGTTCTGCTTTAAGCCGTTAATTGCTCGATTAATTAATCGAGGTTTTGGCTTAGTCGGTTAAAAATCGGCTAATTTCGGTATTAGCCAGTTAACCGATTAATAAATTTTTTTAATAAATCATGCAAATTCCTCAAACAAAAATGCATAAATTATTTATTATTTTGAGCTTATTAGTAAAGAAACAGTAATATAACAAACATAACAGTAATATAACATATAACTAAATCAAGCAAAAAAAAAAAAATAAATTAATATATGTGTATTCATTAAAAAATTAACAAGTTTGTGAGATCATTTTATATTAGTCATTTTATTAGTTTAAGTAGATCTTCTAAAACAATCTTTCAGAAAAATAATTTGGTTTGAGTGTTTAGGATTAAGCGATTCTCTTCTTGACTTCTTCTTTTATTACCCCGATCCATTACTGGACTTAAGTGATTACATGCATATTTCTATATAATAACATCTTCCATTTTATATAAATTTATACTAAATATTTAAGATATATTATTAACTAACTTTAATTAACTCTTCTCTTCTTCTTGCTGTGCTGATAACATCTCCTATGTTATTTAGCAATGTCCAGTTTCCAATATTACGCAGCGACGACATCTGGTCTCTCCCATACCTCTTCTTCATTCCATTTGTCCCTCCAGTATCAGTGTGTCCTAAATAGGCAGTCTTACGTCGTTTGATGGTTGTTAACAGCTTACGTTCACTGTTGATCCTCCTCAGAACTTCGTTATTTGAGACTCGATCTACCCATGATATTTTCAAGAGTCTTCGATAACACCACATTTCAAAAGCTTCGATTTTGTGCATTGATGTTATTTTTATTGACCATGTTTCCAATCCATACATGAGTACCGACCACACATATCACTTCGTAAAATGAAGCCGAAGGGATAAGTTCGCTTCACGGCTTGCAAGAATTTTCTTAAACTTGATGTCCGATGATCGGGCCAATTGTATTCTTCTGTTTATTTCAGTATCACAATTCCACTGTTCATGTAGTAGGAAGCCAAGGTATAAATTTTTTTTACTCTTTCTATATTATGGTTATTGACCATTAGTGTAGCATTTGGGTACAGTGCTTTTGATCGACTTACAACCATGAACTTAGTTTTCTGTGTACTTAAATTCAAACCAAAGTTGTTACTGTGATCATCGTTTGAAGATCTTCCATTTTATCAGCTAGAATAGTTGTGTCGTCAGCATATCGTATCTTATTAACAAACTGGCCGTTGACCTTATGCTTGCTTCAATTGTTCCGATGACTTCTTGAAAGATTGCTTCAGCATAAATGTTAAAAATGAGATGCGATAAAATACAGCCTTGACGAACTCCTCTATTAATAGGTAATTAATCAGTGCTAAAATCATTACCACGAACTTCTCCAGCTTTCTTGTTTATAATGCATCGTATGTCTTTTCCAGCAACACGTAGTTCTCCAAGGATTTTCTTTAATTTTTCATGTTGTACTCTGTCAAATGCTTTTTTGTAGTCAATGGAACAAAGGAAAACATCCTTGTGAACATCTCTGCAATTTTGGACTAAAACTTGTATGTAGAATAGCGTCTCCCTGGTTCCCATTGCTTCCCTGAAGCCTTTTGTTTATGTTTTGATAAAACTTGACTTGGATAAATCGTTTCACTTATCATACACAGAAAAAGTTATGATAGGTTTTTTTAAACAAAAATGTTTTTGCAACTGATTTAAAATTTTTATTATTGTCTCTATTTTGTTTGATAAATACTTTTGTTTTACTTATTATATCATTTCATTTTTGCTATCGCCGATGTTGGCAACCTGATAAAATTGTGAAACTCTTTGATATTCTGTCAGCAGTATTAGTGTATCAGCTTTTTGGACAGCCCAAATGTAAATTCTCCACGCCGAATTCTCTTGCGACTACCTGGTGTTGATCTACCTTGGTGGAACCTAAAATGAGGAAATTTACATTTGATTCAGGAATTTGGTGTTTGAAGTGAAAGTGAAGTAGTACTTTATATTTTTTTTTATTTTTCGTTAGATACGCATTCCACATTCCCTTCTTTAAGCAGGGAAGATGGAAGGAGTATTGAATGTTTAGATTAAAAAATAAAAACAGTGTTTTGGAAATAACAAACATTCTCGTATTCTTTTTTCGCATGCAATTTGTATATAAGACTGAACTTTACATAGAAGAGATATCACACTTGCTGCTATTATGTCGGAGCTGATTAATTTATAATTATTTCAACGGAACTAAATCATGCTCAATTCAATGTATAAAAAATTACTTGGTATGAAAACAAATAGTTCGAAAGAAGCCGCTATGAAAAAACATACTGAAATAGAAAAAAAAATGTGTACCTTCATTTGCTTTTTAACAGACCTTCCTTGGATACCTTCGAAATGGCATGCCAGAAGAGGCCTGTAAGAATCCCTACGTTGGGAAGCGACTGTGGAAGGCCTGAGCCGCAAGGCCAGCACGGATAAAAAGGAAATGAGTATGGACGGCGGATTGGCAGGCCTTATGTCTGCTGAACAGGCTTTCTAGAAGGCCTCTTTACTCCTGAAACTTAAGCTGAAAGTCCATAACACGCGTTACACACGGTAACGCGTTATATGCGGCTGTCAAAAAAGTAGAATCAGTGTAAATGTATGTGACGAGTTACATAGCACAAAGCGTAAAACGCTTGACGCGAAAAGTAGGTGTACTTTCTACTTTTGTATGCGTCGCATGCGCCATGAAAAAATTACAGCTGTTTTTGATAGCCAGGGATGACAAGTTATATTATATTTTCAATGTTATCGATAAATATGTTTGTATGGTGGATTATTTTTTTTAAATTTTTTTACAAAAAAGAAGTCTTTAATAAAAAAACCCTATCTCAATAGAGTTTACAAATGTTTTCAAGAATAAAATATATTAAAATTAATTTTTTAACACAATTCTTTCATCAACAAAATTTTTAGTTTATTTATCGACTAATTTTATGTAATAAGTTTCATCTCTGTTATGTTTATTAATTTTATCAATTTATCTTTATACTTTATTCAATATTGTACTGACACAATTAAATTTACATTAAAGTCAAGAAGAGCCGACAATCTGTTGGAATAGCTCTCGCTGAGTTCAAAAAACCACTCACTTCCCGTTCCAAATACAAGGGACGCACCCAAAACCGTCTCGTTTTATTTTGGAGCTTTGAGTATGCCCTTGTTGCACAAAATATTATACTTATAAACTCAATAAATTCCACAAGTTCTTTTAACATTTCAATCTCAATTAACATTTTTGCAAAAATTATTTTTATTTGATAAAAATATCTACACTACAGCTGATCAAAACATAAATATTGGCGCACAAAAAGCGTTGTATGTGACTTGAATTTAGAAAGGCGTCTAAAGTATGAAACACACAAAACGCGCAATGCACGAAACGCGTGTTATGGACTTTCAGCTTTAAAGCTGGGATGAGAGAAAACGTTGACAGAGCAATAAAAACAAAATGTAGATTTTTCTCTTTCTCTTTTTCTCTTATAACCAGGGGTGCCACAAAGAAAAAAAGTTCGACCAAAATTTTCGTCGAAGCCGACCAAAATCTACCAGAAACCGACCATTTTGCTAGCGTTCATTATATTATATTTATGTAAAGAATATTTGCTTAGAAAATACATTTGATATTACAAAAATAATCAAATTTTAAACGAAAGACGTCATTACTTCTAAAAATCGCGAGCATTATTCCCAAAAAATTTCTAAATATTTTTCAAGCACAACTGGTCATAAGAGTGTTCTGTTGTCTGGAGATATTAATTTATTTAGGTTTTAAATTTTGCATATGGGTATTTCCAGGAAAAAAGTCCGCTTTTTGTCATGTACGTCACAAAACAATTAAGTTTGATTTTACTTAAGTTTTCTTTATTGCTTTACATATGTATTTGTGTAGAACCAAAGTAGCTCTAAAATTAGTAAAATATGATAAAAATCGGATGACATGGTATTGAAATACAAGATTAATTTCTTGGTAGCGTTACGTGACAAAAAGTCAAGTTTCTTTGGAAATTCCCATATAGAATTTCGACGTAATATTCAAAACATAAATTATTTTGAGAGATATATTTGATTCTGAATAAAAGGGCTCAAAGAATGCTTAAAGCCAGAATTTCAAATATTTTAGTGTGTTATTTGTAGTTGATTATTTTTACTACGAGTTTTTAACGAAAATAATCAAATTCCAGTTATAATATTCTTTTTGTTCCAAAAAACGGTAAAAATGCAACAAACCGACCGAGGTACCAATTTATCTAAAAATAAAATAAATCTACCAGTTTTCGTGTTTTAGTGTTAGTAAGGTAAACGTACATAATATATCTAGTGAAATTAATATTAATAATACATACGCTTTTTTTATTATTTGATTTACTAGTTAAACATTTTCTTCCAGTTTTGTTGATTAGTAAAGATAATATTTGTTTTTCTCTTAATAATATTAAAAGCTTTTTCCATAATTAAATTTTAATTTTAGGGGCTATTCACATATTACGTAACGCTATTTTTGGATGTTTTATACCCCAATTCGTAACGCTTTTTACAAAATGTTCAGTATAAAGAATTTAATCCGTAACAAATCTTTAACCCACCTCCATGGGACGTTATGTAATATGTGAATGCCTCCTTATTTATTTTTATTTTTTAACTAAATACAATATGACTTATCTAAGAAGTTTTATTAAGTTGTACCTTAAATAGCCTGTTCAGCATAACGTTAGAAGAAATCTATAAATATTTATTAAAATTGCATAAAATTTTTTGTTTTTATATAATTTTAAATTTATAAATTCTATGAAAATATTCTTACTTACTAAATACGAATATATGAATAAATAAATAAAAACAAAAAGAACTTGTTATCTATTTGCTTTGTGTATTGTATTCATCCATGTGAAATAAAAGAAATAAAAATATATATCATAAAAAAATGAAAGAGAAAAAAAGTTTTATCCTTAACAAAAAGCCAATATGTTATGAACGATTAGTTTGGTCAAAGTCAAAGGATGTTATGAAAAAATTGTGTTGAGTTTTTCTCACAAACGTACAATAAATTCTATTTAGACTTTCAAATTTGATTTTTAAGTTGAAATCGACCATTTTCAATGAACCAGCCAGTCAGGCATGCAGGCAAGTAACCTAAAAAATTGAAATAACTTAAGTGACCATTAGGGAGATAACATTTATGTGAGAAAAGAATATAATTGGCTTTATTGTGTTCAATTTGATTTGACATTATTGATTTTTATAAATTTTATGACTTCATAGCAATAATATTGGCGCCATGCGATTTTTATATCTTCAGATAATTTTCTTTTAAAATAATCGTACTCATAGTTTTATTTAAAATTCAATTTGTTAACTTTTGTGAAAGGTTATGTTTGTTTTATTTCCTCTTGTCTTCTTCTCAAAATCAATAAACAGTTTTATGCCAAAAATATGCTTGTTTCCTTTATAGATTTATGTTTCTAAGCAGCAATAGCTGTGTAGACTTTAAGGAGCCTCTATGAATGAATTAAATTTATAAATACTAACTTATGTTGGCATTTGCTCAAAAGAATCCTTTAAGTAGGTTTCGAAGTTGGTATTTTTTATGTTTAACTTGTATAATATTTTATTCTCTTATTTATTGTTGATAAATTTTGTAGAAACAGATTAAAACAAGTTGTGAAAAATTAAAACAAGATATATTGAAAATTTTAAAGTCTTTGTTTTTTAAATTTATGTTTCGGTAATTTGGAAAAATAACAAAAATCATGAATTGTTTAGAAAGTGGTATAGAGTTATCGTCTTTATTTGTAAGGGAAATTGTTTTTATTCTATTACTCTGCTATATGTATATTAACAGTCTTACATGAAGGTGACGAATCAAACGAAAAAACCTTTGTAACATTTTATTTACATCTAGCGAAAACTTTTAAGATTTTTGTAAAAGTTCGAAATCGGAAATAAATAACTGAGATTAGGATACAGGAAAGAGAATAAGTTAAGCTCGGAACTGGTATGAAAGTGATCATGTCAGAAAAAAATCATTTAGTTTTTCATAAACTCAACTGAAAATATAATAGAATATTAGATATTTTTCACACTGTATATTTTATATGTCTTTATGTATGTTACATGCAAATCGATTTAAACAAGTTATTAAGCAATACACGAGCGAATACATTCATTTGAAATACACATGAATTGTTTTGAACATTTATCTCTACTTTGGGCCTTAACTTAATTCTTTCTTAAAGGCTCAGTTAGCCGACCTTAACGTTGATGTAGTTGCATGTGCTGATCGTTTCTTTCACTTTGAAAAGCTATTAGACAGAAACGATCAGCACATGCAACTACATCAACGTTACGGTCGGCTAACTGAGCCTTAACTACTTAGGCGGTAATTTCGTGAGTGGATTTGTGTACTTATTTAAGGAGAATACATAACAGGTGGTCTTGAGAGAACAGCTTATACTATTTGCTTGTTAGTGCTCAAGGCGAAATATCAACAACGATGCTGATGGAGTAGCTTAACGTCAAACTCCATATCCTATAAATAATGCTAGGAACACAACTGGGACGAACGACGAATTTCGTCCAACACGACGAATTCGTCGATAAAAATTCGTTATGTAAATTCGTCGTATGAAACACAATAGCGTCGAAAACGTAACAGCTGTTATAATGGAGAAAGTTGTTTACTGTGTGTGCAAAGTGTGACCATATTAAAAAAATTAAAACATACTTGAAAAATTTAACATTAACAAAAACACAACTAACACCAATTATTATAGTTAATTATTATCTATATTTATTTAAAATGCTATAAAAAAAATAAAACAATAATTAAAGTAAAAATTAACTTTATTTACTAAAACACTTGAAAACTAAAACCAAACATGGTCACTTGGTACTGATTTGTTCGTCGTTCGCCGGCGTAAGAAATAGAATTAAATCTATTCAGAGTTCGCCGCGTATGACGAATTTCGTCCGACGCCGTTATTGTGTGTATTTTCATATACACAAACATGTTTTATTTATGGCGACGAATATTCGTGGACGAAAATTCGTCGTTCCTCCTAGTTGTGTTCCTAGCATAAATCGTTGGTTTTCTTGAATAAACCCGTATGTCTTAAAACTGATTTTTTCAGTATTTCTAAAATTGTGTCCAGCGTATGAACATCTTTGATTTTTTTAAGACTTTCGGCATATATGTATATGCCAAAATAACTGTGTAAAAATTTCAGAGAAAAATAACGTATGAGCGAGATCCTAGCAAGGATGCATAAGACCGTATATATCGACATATATAACATTTACTAAGTAAAATAGAGCAAAAAATTTATAAAGATTTCAAAATGTGTTTAGATGATAACATCTCTGCTTGTGTGTTTAAATAATCCATCACACGGGAATACTTAACTCGTTATTGCTGAAAATTTATGGAATCAATATAGAAGTCAGGTTGTTCTGCATGAAAAAATATCGGACTAGTCCATGATATTCCGAAAATTTTTACTCTCATGGAGCCGCCGACCAAACAGACCCGACACGGACAGCAAGCTATTTCCTACTCACTCTTGACAGACTGGCGTTCAAAACAGAAGTAAGAAAGTATTGGTGTTCAATTTTGTTTGGTTTTACGCATACATTCGTAATATTTGCAACTGTTTTTCGTGCAATTTTTAAAAAAAATTTATCAAAGTCTTCATCAAATAGAATATTACTAACAAAATCTTTTGTTTTATTTGTAATATTTTGTCTATTCGAAAAATAGTCATTCTTTGGGTGTAATTTTGTTAATGTATATTCCATGAAATATTGGTGGAGCGGTAAGGATCTTGGAAATGAACTCTCTCCAGCTTAATTATTTATAAGAAAGGTACTTTTTTTTGTTTTATTTAAAAAAAAATTTGTGGACTACGTATGAATTATCATTGTTGAAAAAATATCGATATTTCGATATATCGATATTTTTTATTCGATATATATCGATGCCGATCGATATTTAAAAATATATCGATATCGATATATATCGATATATTTTTTTTAGGGATGTAACGATACGCCGTTTTGCCGATCCGATACGAATACCGATATTTAAAAATAAATATCGCCGATACCGATTCCGATACCGATACGAATATTGAAATTGAGTTCAAGTTTAGATCAACAAAACTCAAGTGCAATTTTTTTATTATACAAAATTACATTGTAAGAGAGAATATTTAAAATTGATTTTAACCCAGTATAAAAAATTGGAAGTAATTTTTAGGGAGCTACATTTTCTTTGCTTCAAAAAATCTATATTAAAAATATGCAGATAATTAGTAGAAAAGCAAGAAAAAATTTTTAATTCCTTTGTAATTTTAAAAAATACTCGCCATGCTTTTTAAAAAATCGATTTTTTAAAGAACATTTATCAACTAATATTCTTCTAAATAACTTAATAGCTTAATTATTAAAAGTCTTCTAAAACTTTATTTTTATTCACTTAAATTTACATGAAAATAAAGTTTTGAGTTTAAATTCGCATAAAAAAAATTGTGAAAATTGGTAATTTGTCCTAGCATCGCTTCCAATTCGGTGATTGGTAATCGAAAAACAGAACTTCTTGCAATGGCAAGGATATGTAAAACTAATTAGAAATTATCCAAATTTGCAATATGTACTTCCGGATCGCGAATTCTACATTTTTATGACTTCTTTGGATTGTCTTTTTGCTGGAATAAGATTTAAAAAACAACGACTTGAGTTTGAATTCATGGTAAAATTAACAAAAAAGTAAATAATTTGTTTACAAAATAACAGCATAAAATATTATTAATTTTTAAAATTGATATTAATAAGATTTAAAAAATAACGAAGTGAATTTAATTCATGGTAAAATTGAACAAAAATAAATTATTTGTTAAAAAAAACTCTGAAAAAAATTTTCAAAGTATCGTCGTATCGACAGTAAAATATCGCCGATACCGATGTATCGGAAAATCTGAAGTATCGCCGATATATCGGTATCGGTATCGGTATTCGTTACATCCCTAATTTTTTTACTTGCCCATCCCTAGCATACACACAACATCATAATGATTATTTTAATGTTCGTATGCGAATCATACTTATTTTTCATCGTCTGTACACATTTGCTTAATTCACAACAATTTGTATCGCCTTTCTTGTATCAAATACACTTTTTGTTTATTTGTTTGTGAACACCCATTGTAACATAAAACTGCGGATGGAAAAAATTGGTAAAAAGTTTTATACAATACAATGATGGATGTCTAGCCAAAATATTAACGCCGAAGCAGCAAATTAACGGCGTTGCTTCAATTCTGGCATCAGCACTATCTTATACGGCTGCAGAACCAAATCCAACTGCCAAATAAGGGCACGGTGACCAATACAATACTTTCAGTAGTCATTTGTCTATAATAATATTGGGGTGTATATTGGGATCAGGAACTATTTATCTTATATATTTTCCTCTATCTGAAGCTATCCTAATGAACAATACGAGCATATGGCAAGAGTGCATAAAAATATAATTTTTGACATGATTTGTTTTTTGGTCAAAATGAAAACAACCAATGAATTTTAAAAATTAATTTAAATATTTATTTTCGCTATACACGTGCACGTATGTATTAGTTTATGTGATGGGTGTGTGCTTACTTCTTTTATTTATAGCTAGCAATACCCGGTGTGCTTCGCTACCCGATTGTTGTGCAAATATAGAAAAATTAATAATAGCTTTGTATGATCAGTACCCGTCTTCCCACTTCTATATCACCATGCTTTTGTTTAAAAGTGAAATTTGCTCTCAATGCAATCTGCATCAAACTTAGAATCTCGCTATGGTGGCTCTCCCCCATAAAAAGTAAGCAATATGTTTGAGGGCTTCTTTAGGGCAGAAGAATACAATTTAAATTTTATTTCTAGCTTTATTACTTTAGAAGAAAAATTATAAATTATATTTTTGCCCTTTATCGGCACCCTTAACATATTTGAGGGATTCTTAAGGAGAGAAGAAACAAATTTAAATTATATTTCTATCTTTATTATTTTAGAAGATAAATGGGTTACCAAAAAAGTACCAAACTACATTTTTACCCTTTTTCTTCCTTAAATGCAAGAATTTCAAAAAAGTATCCAAAACCCTTTCGTCCGCTTTTTTCGATCTAATTTTAATGTTTTTCGAATTTTACGTTTACCTCAGCTAGTTCTGGAGATATATATGGGTCCGAATTTACCCATGGAAAAAAGTACAAAAAAGGGCTACCATTTTATATTATATATATCGAATTTCAAAAAACTTATAAAATTTTTTTGAGGGCTTCGTAAGGAGAGAAGAATGCATTTGGCCCCTAAATGTTCACATTTGAAAAAAGTACCAAAAACCTGTCCGATCATTTTTCTATCTTATTATGATGCTTTTGGGATGTTATGTCTACTTTACTTAAATTCGGAGATATAAGGTTACCGATTTCACCCGTTTTACCCCTTTTTATCCCCTTATAACAAGAGTTTCCAAAAATCCCTTCTTGGTTAATATATACAAACATATTTATTCGTTATGTATATCAATGTGCATGAAAAATAGTTTTAATGAAAAAAGTACCAAGAAGAACTACCAATTTTACCCTTTGTATTCAAGTTTTAAAAAAAGTACCAAAATGTGTTTGAGGGCTTCGTAAGAACAGAAAAATGCATTTTAAATTTAATTTCTGTCTTTATTACTTTAGGAGATAAACGGTTAACAAAAAAGTACTAAAATTATATTTATTACCCTTTTCCGGCCCCTAAATGTACAAATATAAAAAAAATTCCAAACACCTGTCCACTTATTTTTCCATCTTTTTCTGATGCTTTTGCAATTTTATGTCTGTCTTCCTTGCTTAGAATCGGAGATATAAGACTACGGATTTTACCCGTTTTCCCCCTTTTAATATCCTTAGAATTTAAGTTCCAAAAATCCCTTCTTAGTGAATATATACAAACATGCTCGTTCAGTATGTATATCAATGTGCATAAAAAATAGTTGTATGGAAAAATGTACCAAAAAGGGCTACCAATTTTACCCATTATATATTCGAATTTGAAAATAGTAACAACAATTTTTGAGTGGTTCGTAGGGAGAGACGAATGCATTTAAAGTTAAATTTCTATCTTTATTACTTTAGCAGATAAACGGTTAACGCTCGTTTTTCTATCTTGTTATGATGGTTTTGGAATTTTATGTCTACCTTACTTAGACTCGGAGATATAAGGTTACCGATTTTACCCGTTTTTACCCCTTTTAACCTTGTTAGAACTTAAATTTTCAAAAAGCCTTTCTTAGTAAAAATATACAAACATAAACGGTATATTATCAATGTCAGTATATATATCAATGTGCATAAAAAATAGTTGTATGGAAAAAAGTACCAATAAAGAGCTACCAATTCTACCCTTTGTATATTCGAATTTCAAAAAAGCACTGAAGAACATTTGAGGGATTCTTAAGGAGAGAAGAACACATTTTAAATTTCATTTCTATATTTAGTATTTTAGGAGATAATGGGCTAACAAAAAAAGTACCAAAACTAAAATTTTACCATTTTCGGCTCTTAAATGTACAAATTTAATAAAAAAAAAAAACCAAACACCTGTCCGCTTACTTTTTGATCTAATTATGCTGTTTTGGAATTTTATGTCTACCTTAGTTAGTTGTGGAGATATAAGGCTACCGAACTTACCATTTTTTACCCCTTTTTATACCCTTAGAATTTGAATTTCCCAAAACCCCGTCTTAGTGAATCTACACAGCCTGAGGGGACCCCACATACGAAATTTCAAGTTTCTAACTTTAGTGGTTTGGGCTGGGCAATGATGAATCAGTCAGTCAGTCAGTCACTCAATAACGTTACTCTTTTATTTATTTAGATTTTTCATTCTGAATTCTGCTGTGCACACATACATTTTTACAAAAACAATACTGATAAATGTAAATGTAGTTAACTGTGATACATTCATACACTTATGTATGTGCGTACATATTTATATGTATGATAAAGCCATTATACTTAATTTGGTGAGTGTCAAAAGTTTACAGATGTAGCCATTAATTTTAACTGTTTTGCTTGCAGATATTTAATGAAAATTGATATTTTAATAGATTTAATTGTATATTGTATATGTATTTAAAAATTTGAAGTATAATATGCGGAAATCCTAATAATTATTAATAAATGACTGCACGAGTTAAAATATATATTATTACATGCATTTGAAAACTTACAATTAAAATACTTCAAAAATTTAAAAATGATTTAAGCACTTTTGTTTTTACGCTGTTTTGTTTATCTATTTTATAACTTTGCTTTATTTTTACCGGAAAATCAAATGAAGATTGAAATAAATATTTTTAATATGTTTTCGCAATTATTTATACATTTTGTGAATTAATTATTTATTTGGAAAAACAGGTGTTATTTGCCAGTTAGGAGAATTAAAAAATTGTAGCTTTACAAAAAAACTATCTTTTAAATCTGTTTAGTTTAAATTCCAATTGCATGAATCAAATGAAGTTATTTTAGTAACTAGTTTTAAATGGGATTTAATAAAAAGATTATACCTTTTATACAAATTTTTGTTTAACAGCTTAAAGCTGTTTTTAAATTATAATTTAACATAACATTATTTTAACCCCCAAAAAATAGTCGAAGCTTTTACGCAAATAATTGTAGGAGTCTTGCAAGTACGCTGGGGCGTATGATTATTATTTTTTAAATAAAATACAGACATAGTAAGTATGTACATCATACTTAACGTGAGCAGAAGGTTTTTCCAAAAAGCGGGACAAGAATGATTGAAAAAAGCGGAGTTTAAAAACATATCTTGCTAAAAGCGGGATGTTGTAAATGCACTTCATTTCTATGATTATAATTGATAGCTTATAAATGTGTATACGCACATACATAGTTCCATATGTACTTAGGAAATTCATTTAGTAACATGCCTTAAAATTAGAAAAAGTGCATTTTTAGATTTGTTTTTAATTCATCACTTTTATTTTCTCCATTAAGGGCTATTATTACAACTCGCGTTTAGTTATAAATATCATTTTATCAGCTTTTCATAATTACAACTTTACTTTAACCTAAAAGTGTACGATAACTTATTGGTAAGTTCATTCTACCTATAAATTTTACCGGCACAAATTTTCATAGGCTGCAATACTTTCTTATGTATCAAGACTTTCTTATGTATTAAGACGTTTCTAACAGGTGAACTCATTAGTACACCTGCACTTACTCGGCAAACTTGGCGAAGTGATGAAATTATCATAATATCATCACTATATTCAGCTTCTCTTCTTTACGGTATTAGATATTTCCTTATATAGATAGGTGCGCTGATAATTCCACCCATCTTTCAACACTTTTTGACAACTGTACCGTATTTTCTACAACAAATTAATTCTTTTTGTAGACTTGGGCATACGAGTTATCTGCCCCATATTAAGTACAGCACGTTGCCACTGTGCTATTTCAATTCTCTGGTATAGCCATATAACTTTTATTTTACAGGCAAGTTGTAATAATGAAAAGTTGTTGTAGGCCAGTTTATTGATCACTTTTGCTAATCGTGGCTGTAACTATCTGCTACTTTACTGTCGAGTTGTAATAATGGTCCTAAGATGAAATAAAAATTTTTATATTTTGTTTTAAGCCTACAATTTATAGATAATTTTGTGTCGAACAATCGAAACATGAAGTCGTCAAGATCTGACTAAAATTAGAAAGTTATAAGCCAGTTAAGGCTCGTTTCCGCAGAGCTTTTTTCGTTGCTAGTGTATATAATTTCGTTTTCGTCGACGACTACAGTGTATGCGGACACGGGCCTGAAATGAAAAATCCCAAGGTATCTTTCACACAAAATTGCTTAAATTTAGTTTGTAGCCAAAAGAATATTTTCAATCAAAATCTGTTTTGTATTAAAAAAATCGAATTTTTTCAGTTAATGTCTTGGAAATTTGTTATTTTTTTGTCGAATATTAACCATGCTTCATGTATTCAGCACAAAATAATCTTTAACTTTTGGCATTAAAAAAATTTTTTTAAATTTTTGATCCAACTTAATGTAAAATTTTGATATAATGAATGTTGAAGACACGTTTAAAATTACCTTTTTAAAGGAATTTAAGTCACAGTTTTAATCCGATCAATACAATCGTTATACTAGATGAAAAGAGAGAAAGGTATCTACCAGAGGAATATATGAGCTTATTCACTTTCGCTGTCCACTCACATTTACAATGCCTATGTTATGTTTTTTAACATCAATATGTGCTAATGATATTGCTTGCAATGTTAACTCTCTTACAACTGACTGTCATTAACTCACTTTTGTTTTCTAAGTGCCAAAAGTAAGTAAAACACTCTTACTGTTGTTTGATTGGTTTGTATTAGGGATGGGCAAGTGATAAAATATATCGATATCGATATATTTTTATATATCGATCGGCATCCATATATATCGAATTAATAATATCGATACATCGAAATATCGATATTTTTTCAACAATGATAATTCATACGTAGTCCCCAATTTTTTTTTAAATAAAACAAAAAAGTACCTTTCTTATAAATAATTAAGCTGGAAAGAGTTAATTTCCAAGATCCTTACTGTTCCACCAATATTTCATGGAACATACATCAACAAAATTACACTCAAAGAATGATAGTTTTTCGAATAGAAAAATATTACAAATAAAACAAAAGATTTTCTTAGTAATATTCTATTTGATGAAGACTGTGCCGAAATGTTTTTAAGAATTTCACGAAAAAACCAAAGCTAAAAAAAGATCGAATTTGATACTGTAAAAATATCGGAATACTGGAAAAAAATATCGGTACATCGATATATCGAAGCTAAAATTATCGACGATATATATCGATATATTTTTAAGAATATATCGATATATCGATATTTTTGCCCATCCCTAGATTGTATAGTAATGAAATAACGCAGAAACAATTTTGGTCGACATGTCTAACATCAGAAAAAATCTGAGACTTTACCGGCAATCAGCCGAGTTGTCTAAAAGTCCCTAAGACATTTGGCGGAGCAATAGGCAGTTTTCTGGTACGACGTTTCTGCACATTGTCTGAAATATTATCCGATTAATATCAGAATAGTCTGCACATTATCCGAAGGTAGTTAAATTTCCTTTAAGGCATTTAACAGAGTAGTCCGCACATTTTCTAATCTACGTCTAGTCTAGTCTGCACATTATCCGAAGGTAACTAAATTTCCTTTAAGTCATTTAACAGAGTAGTCCGCACATTTTCTAATCTACGTCTTACGACTTTTAGCAGTCACTTCTGCATATTGTCTGATTTTAATTTTCGTTATAATTCTCATTTATCTCTTGAGTTTATACGCACAAATATTTGAGTTTTTAAGCTTATAAAATATGGGTAAATGTTTTCAGATGAGCTGCCATAAGCAGCACAACAATGCATGGAGCATTTTAAACGACATTTCTGATAAATTTCTAGTTTTAGCTTTTACGCCAGGACGTAAAACGTATCAGATAAATCGGAAAATTTTCTGATGTTTTGTCACACATTTGCGGTTCGTTTTCTGACCGACATCGGATACGAATTCGACATCTTATGCAGACTTTCTGACCAACTTCGGACCGAAATCGGCAAAAATTGTTTGCATTTTGATGTACGTATGCAAGTATATGTTTTTACACATTTTTAAAATTACTGTATAAAGCTATTTAAAAGTGTTTTTAGAAAATTTAACATTATAAATTCAGAAATAATAAGAAATGTAGAAAACAGAGTTTATAGTGGAATAAAAAATAAATATAGCAGAACAAAATATGGGATGGGAAATATGGTGGGACGATGGTAGCGTTAACTTTTTTAAGAAGCATTCAAAACAATCATACTGATTCATTATTGCTTTTGTCAATCATATGCATAAGCAGACATTGCAAGCAGTGACAGACATTTGTTAACAACATTCTCGTTGATATGAATTATGCTTAGCATCATTCATTTTTTTAATGTTAAGTGCTAGCTCAATATTCATTTTAGAAAATGCAAAATTATGCCGTTTGATTCGTAATCAAACAGATCACTGGCTTTTTTTCGTTTTTTGGCAATAATAAAAATACAGGAGAAACACGTTTTCGTGATTAAACCG
>OY101449.1:157500-277500 GCA_956483635.1 Panzeria rudis
TATGAAATACAGAACATATCCGAATATCACAAAATATTTTATTACAATAAATAAAGTGACATTTTATTGGCCTTTTCATACACAAACAAAACGAAACCACACAAACAAAACGCAGACACTTGCATATAACCCAGTAAAATTTTTTTGCCGATTTCGGTCCGAAGTCCTTCAGAAAGTCTGCACAAGTTGCCGAATTCGCATTCGATGTCGGTCAGAAAACGTTCCGAAAATCATATGAGTGGTTGACAAGAAACCGGATCTCTTTGTCTGAGGAAATTCTAAAAACTATACCGAAAGGTCTAACAGAATTCTCTACGAATTCCGACGAATTTCCTAGAGAAATTCTAAAGGAATTTTCGACATGTCTTGTAAATGTCGGAAAAATGTCTGACAAAACATTAGAAAATTTTTCGATTTATCTGATAAGTTTTACGTCCTGGCGTATTAATATCAGAAAAAAGTTGGAGCTAAAATTAGAAATTTATCAGAAATGTCGTTAAAAATTCTTCATGCATTGTGGTGCTGCTGCTTATGGCAGCTCATCAGAAAATATTTACCCATATTTTATAAGTTTAAATGAGAATTGTAACGAAAACTAAAATCAGACAATGTGCTGAAGTGACTGTTAAAAGTCGTAGGACGTAGATCAGAAAATGTACAGACTACTCTGTTAAATGCCTTAAAGGAAATTAAATTGCCTTCGGATAATGTGCAGACTATTCTGATATTAATCGGATAATATTTCAGACAATGACAAGTCGCACCAGAAAACTGCCTATTGCTCCGGCAAATGTCTGAGGGAATTTTAGACAACTCGGTTGATTGTCTGGTAAAGTCTTAGATTTTTTCTGATGTTAGAAATGTAGGCCAAAATTCTTTCCTGGGAAAATACACCAACATATAATATCCCTGAAGGAAATGTCGATAGTAAAACTGTACTGATTGTCTATTGTAGACGATTCGTTGCCAATATCACCAAAAAGTCACCAAACTTGTCGACAAAAGTGATGACTTGGAGACATTTGGCCCCTGGTTTCCTTCAGGGATATTACAGACCCCAATGTATGTACACATTCTCATATGCAACCTTGGGTTAAATGAAATGCTGCAAAAACGAAATAAATAATTATGATTTTTTAATTGGTGAATAAATAAATAAATATATATTACTTTTAATCAATGCAGAAACAGTTTCGTGTATATTTTTATCACAGACATCACTTATGTCAAGTTTCACACTTATTTTATATAAAAATTCTTAAATTACTTGAAAGTTATATAAAACAGGCTATAGTTATTCAATGCAAATTATCTATTCTTAATTATTAACGGCCGTTTCACACTATAATACAAGTATTAATAATTTTGAAGAAAATGCCTACCTAATCTAATTGTTGTTTGAAAATATTCAAATAACAATAACAACTTATCATTTCACGGTTTCATTTCCCATAAAAGTATTAATACTTTTATTATAGTCTGAAACGGCCTTAAGCTGGGAGAACGTATAAGTCACTGTTTACAAAGGTCGCTACACCATATTATATATCGTTACTTTAATTTACAAAACAAGTGTCTAACATATAAAAAATTTTAAGTTTGAAATATAAATGTTAATAAAAGAACTACAAAAGAGTATTATATATATTTTGCTGATATATATGTAGGTTTATATGTCTAAAACTATACATAAGCTTTTTTATATTTTTTCTTAAGTTTTTTTTTCTTTCAAACTAGAAAGTTCATTATATGTTAGAGACGCCTTTTGTAAATTAAAGTAACGTTATGTTCAGGAGTTCATTGGTTCAATTATTCAGAAAGATTTCAGTCGCTAATTACTGTTCGCTAGGCAATTTATGTTATTCGGTCTCCTTACAAGTATTTCCCGTTTATTGCAGATTGCAAGGCCATCAAATTTGCAAACTAATAACTAATCCACATGTAAACTTTTTCCGCACACTGATTTAAAATGGCCTTGGTAAATTGAGTCAAAACATTAAAAAAACACTATCGCACTTACAACTTTTGAAATATCACTTCCTATGTGTCGTATTTTTATATTATATAAATAAAGAAATATAACCATTTCACAGTTGAGTCGATAGAAAAAAAAATTATTGCTGTGTAGCTTTAAAGAGAAATTTAATAAAGACATGGGCATATATTTTTGCTGATTGAAATACAACGAATCTTTCACAATATAAAATAATCCACCATAAATTCATAGAAAGAAAATTAAATTTATATTCCTTTACACACTTAGACACAATTTAGCTTGTTTTGTATATTGAAATTCCTAAGTATTTAATATAAAAACAAAATTCAACATAAAAAATTTAAGGACATTAATCAGATTGTGCAGTATGAAACGTATATTTATTACCCTGAAAGTGTTAGTAGAATGTTTTGAATTCAACACAAATATACATATATATGTCTTCATACGTACCCTGAAGGAAGCCAGGGGCAAAGTGTCTCCAAGTCACCACTTTTGTCGATAAGTTTGGTGACGTTTTGATGACATTGTCAACGAATCGTGTGAACTTTTTATTTTGTTTTTAATGGGGAGAGAAGTTTTTGACAGCTACAAAACGATTTTTATTGTCTCATTTTGTTGTGTTGAAAATAAATACGGCTGCACGCAAAACTAAAAATTTTCATAAAAAATCGAATTTAATTGCCTTACCTAGTAAAAAGTTTCATATGGGTTGACTAGAATCATTAAAATGCACTAGTAAATCTCTGGTGCCAATGTCTCAATGTGGTCCCATAAGAACCACCTAGTCTATAGTAACTCAATAGTCTATAGTTCCGAAGTCACTAGTGGAATAGCAATGACAAGCACATGTTAAATGTCTATAGCACAGAACATTGACTGGGGTACAGTTATGGCGATTTCTTTTCTGGAAAAATATGTTACATTGTATATATGTAACACTTTTTAGATTTTACCCATAATCTTGCCGCGTGCTACATTTTGTATAAGTTCAATCGAACAAATTAGCTGCCTGTATTTACAACTCTTAAGAGGTATATATATAACATGAGGTATATTTAGCGTTTCA
Source organism: Panzeria rudis (assembly GCA_956483635.1). Taxonomy (NCBI): domain Eukaryota; kingdom Metazoa; phylum Arthropoda; class Insecta; order Diptera; family Tachinidae; genus Panzeria; species Panzeria rudis. The sequence continues at coordinate 160,566 of OY101449.1, forward strand.
AATATTGAGTTTTTTATTTCGTAGTTGGCGATTTTTAAAGTCATTTGAGTTATTTTCCGCACGGCTTGGAAAGGAACATTGACACCACTAATTATGTTAACATTTTTATTTATTTCCATTTTTTATTGTTATTAAGGTACTAATAGCTTTTATGTATTTAATTAAAACATTTTTTGCTCAAAGCTACAGACATTGTGAATAACAAACAAAATAAAACTTTTTTTCCACAAATAAAGTAGTAGTTACCAAAGCTGTAATAAAGGGCAGTATGAACACCTTAAATAAAAGTGAGGGTAAAATATGCTACATATGTACATATTTGCATTTTTTCATTCAACAGTTGCAGTTTTGTACAAAAGAACACAAAAATGTAGAATATGTAACATATATGCAACATATTTCTCAGAAAAGAAATCACCATTAGTCAGTAGTACAAGGTACAAAGTCAATAGTGAATCAGTACAGTTTTACTATCGACATTTCCTTCAGGGTACATACAGACATACATACATACAGACATACATACATACATACATACATATGCAATGATATGTATTGAAGAATGTGTCAGGAATGTTTTATTGTATGTGCCAGTGGTTAAATATATTATAGACATACATTTATTAACTGTATATCCCCATACATGTGTACATAACTTTGTATATATGCTTATGTATGTAAGTGTTAAGATATTTGTCATAATTTACGTTTCATTAAATATTTATATGAAAACCTACTCATAATGTCAATTGCCATAAATCAAAGTAAATTAAAAGATATAATAGATTCAAATATATTGTAAATGCTTTGTGGAACATAGACCATAATACAAATAAATACTCGTAAAAAAATGTATCCTTGTACATAAGTATTATATATATCAAGTTACGAGCACAATATGAAATTATCACAAAAATCTATACAATCATAGTGGAATTGTAGACATATTTGTGTTGGTGTAATTTCTTTAGAATTGCTGGAGTGTGTTGCTTTCATGGACGCAATTTTGGTAGGAATGCTCTAAAACCTTCTGCAATGTATTTGCTATTTTTGCTAAATTGTACATACATTAATTTGACTAATAGCATTTTGACAGCATAAATTTGGAAATGGATTTGAAATTCAGTTTGGTTGAAAGATTGTTTGCATTTTGGAAAAGATTATTTAACTAAATTTATTTAGAAATTAATAATTAAAAATTATACAATTGGTTTGGCTTAAGTTCTTTTTTAATATAATTATTCAATGAAATCATTTTTATTTTTAGAAAAACATTCTAGAGCATGTAATAAGTAAAGAAATAAAGAAAAATGTAACTAAACGGAAGGTTGAAATTACATGTTTCGAGACCAGCTTGTCTTCTCATCAGAGCTTCTTCCCACTTAGACCTCACGGCCACGGCATCTACAGCCAATTAATTCCGGCTGAGAAGTCAATTTTATGGGGCTGCCAGTTAAAACAAGCAACTAATTAATAAACCAATAATAACTCAATAGCTAAATTCAAAGAATTTTCAAATAAATGTAAAATAGAACTGGCATTGACTTTTTCAATGTGAGTAAGGTTTAGGACGTATGAAGCCTCCTCTTCTTTTCTTTCCAACAAAAGATACATTAAGATTTCTTACATATTAAATAATTTATACTGAATTTTTTTTCAATATGTATTACGAATTTAGTGCCAGACTATGAAATAAGGCATTTATGGCAAGGAAGATTCGTGGATATCCCGTTTCTAGTTTCAAATTGTAAATAATAAAAAAAATTGTGTCGGTGTAAGAAAAATTTTAGTTTAAAATGGTCATATCCGTCTTTTTGTATGACAAGCATTTTCCACAAATTAAATCTTTTTAAAGAGAAGAATAATACGAGGCGTTAATTTTTTTCTAGTTCAAAAAAAAAAACAATTTAGCGAAAACGAAAATTAGAAAACGGTAACACTAAAACCCTATAACGACAAATAAACATCATACACAAAAATATATGTTTATTTTGGGTACATCATATCTACTAGATGTACAGTACTGCCAAATTTTTAGAAAATTTTTGTAATTATTGTTTGATTTAGAAATAATGCACTATATAATCGACTATTTAGCCCCCGATCACAAAAGATTAAGCGTTTTTTTATTTGATAGGTAACTTGATCTAGAGTGTTTTGAGCTATGTTTAAAGAATATCGGTAGAGCTGTTTTGAAGTTGTCATCAATTGTCTTTGGGCGTTTTACAAATTTTTAATTTAATGTTATTCTTCTATTTTTGTTGTTAGAAATTCTATTTTAATGATTTAAATTCTGTTTTTGCAAAAACTATTCATTTATGTTAGAAACTGAAACTCAAGTATTGAATTTAGTACAATCGAGCTGAAGACAAAATAGAAAACTTTTATTGCAAGATTTTGCATATGAAATATATGAGCATAACGCTTTGTTAAACACTATTATACTTTCATATCTGCAGTTTCTTGTGGTGAAAGTTTTTTTTTTAATTTTTAAAGACAGCAATATCTTACATATGATCTTTTAAGAAATTTCCAAGCAGAAATATTTTTAAGCAAAAAAGTATTTGTGTATGTAAATGTACATATTATTGCGCAAAGAAAAAAATAAAATTGAAATATATATATGTAACAATATATGTATCTATGAACTATTGTACGTTTGTAAAATAACATTCACAAGCATGTGGAATAATATTAGAAAACTTTCAAAAATATTTTATAGGTTTTTATAGCTAAGAGTCCTTTCTAAGAAGGCTAGACTAAAGTACATATATTTTGAAATGGAGAATAAATAAAAAATAATAATAAAAAATCTTATAAACCAGCATACTTATATGGCTAATATGAAAGAACAAGTATTAGCCAAAACAACAAGGGTTAATTTTGCCACATTTGGCTGCAACTACATCCAGCAATAACGTTAAGTGTTTGTGTTTTTTGTTTGCTGAGTGTGGGGCTTTGTGTGGGTGAGTGTTTTTACTTGCTTTAAGCAAAATAATAAAAGGTCATCTTAAGTTAAAAAGCAACAGGATCTATATAAAATACATATAAACGAAGTATTTTATCTAGTTTATTAATACATACTTATTTATTCTTAAGTCAGCTAAATTGTTTAGTCTATAATAGAGTTTTAAACTTCGGTACAAAATATTCATTACAAGTATTCCATAGTTTAGGAGAAAAAATACATGTTATTTGTTAAATTATAAAAAACTTAATTGAAAAATTTACTTTAGCGTTTGGTGTTGTACGTGTATATTAAATTGTATGTATGTATGTTTACACATACATTCCGATTTTGTAAGTTAATTAACATAGTAGTAAAAACTTATAACCTTGTCCTGCCTTATTTTTAAGCTCGTTAATTAGTACATACATTTAAATCGAAGTCAATAACAGTAGTTACTTTTTAATCCAAAATGATTATATAGGCTAAGGTTGGTAACGTTATGTTCAGAAAGAATTAAGTGATCAATATTCCAAGGAACAAACGAAGGAAGAATCAACCACAATTTAATTTTCAACATGCACAACAGAAGAGAACAACGTTATTTTCGATAGTCGTCATACTCCTATCATCAGTTCTTGCGTGTATCACAGCTTATCACCACTTATTAGGTGGCTCGGTTGAATGTGACTGAAATTCTTATATGGTATATACTAGGGTATTCATTTAATGGGGTTTCCACTTTAATCGGTTAATCGCTCGATTAATTAATCGAGGTTTTGGCTTAATCGGTTAATAATCGGTTAATTTCGGTATTAACCGGTTAACCGATTAATAAAGTTTTTTCATAAATCAAGTAATTTCAACAAATAAAAATGCATAAATTATCTATTATTTTGAATTTATTAGTAAAAAAACAATAACACAACAAACATAACAATTCTTGAACTAAATAAAGCAAAAAAAAAATAATAAATTTGTATTCATTAAAAAACCAACGAGTTCGTGAGATCATTATATCAGTTCTTTCAATAGTTTAAGGAGACCTTCTAAAACAAATGCTTAGGATTTAAGGGATTATCTTCTTTAGTTTTGATAAAACTTGACTTGGAAAAATCCTTTCATTTATCGTAGATGATGAAGAAATCGAAAGCAACTCATAATACAGAACATCTAGTTTCTCAGTGCCTTTCTTGGATTTCTCCAAACTTATCAAATTTTTCATTATGCCATTAAAGTATTGTTCTAATTTTTTTTCAAACTCAACACTTCTAATTGTTTCGGTTAATTCTGTTAAAACATTTCTTGCATTACTATCGATAGTTTCTTCTCTTGTAAGGTCATCATCTGACTCATATTGGCAGAGCTCAGCGACGAACATTCTGCAAAAAAGGTTTATTTCCTAATTCCTTAGTTTCCGTTTTTGTACTGTATTTTAAAACACTGTTGCTAGAAGTGAAATATTCCTGAGTGGAGGTATAAAATAATTGAATTCGTCTCTCATTAAATCTAATCCTTAGATTTTTAATTAAATCGTTCGCAACAGTATTATTGGATTTTATAAAAATATTAAACAAAAATTTAATACATAATTTCGTCAAGTTTAATTAGAGTAGCAGAGTCTTTACTAAACTCTTTTATAGCGACGTCCAAAGATTTTAATGTATTATTTAAGGTAAAATCACTGAACACACTTATTTGTTTGTATGAAAAATTATTTCTAAACACATACATTTTGTATATGACACGACATAACACACAAAAATATGTTATAATACTACAAAATATAAAAAAATTTGTTACGTCGGTTAATCGATTAATCGACTGAAATTGACCGGTTTAACCGTTAATCGAAAATAGCCAATTTTAAATTAATCGGTCAGTTCATCGGATAGTAATTAACCGGTTAACCGATTAACGGTTAACCGAATGAATACCCTAGTATATACAAACTTCATATGAAATTTGAATAAAAATATTACATCACTACTAAATTGTATTATACATAAGGCTATAACTTTTTCACACTTTTTGCGAGTATCAAAAACGGCATAGTATAGTCGTGTAGAACATTAAAAGTTATTAATAAAAAATACGATAATTTTTTCGGATCATTAAAAAAGTTTGAAGTTTGAAAACAACCAATTTTAAAAAATATTCACCTGATATTTGTATATATTCCTATACAAATCACTTAAATGCTATTTTGGAATTTATCCACTGCTTTAGATTTTAATTTTCCTACGGTTTACAATTCATCGCTAAAAAAATTTCTTGGAAGGTTTTAGAAATTTGCTTCCCTGCGTGAGGTTTTTTTTAGCAAAACGACGGGAGACAGGTGTTATCATTACTAAAACATTCTTGGCCACTCCGTGGTACTATGCCATTAATTTGGTTATTGCTCTAATGTACATATCTGTTCAACCTTTATTTGTAATCAAATTTATTGAAGATATTGAAAGGCATCCAATATCATTTAAGGAACTTAGCAAGAGCAAATAATTTTGCTTTATTTGATATACTAAAAACTAAAATGGAATAATAATAGTAAAGTTTTCCAGCTTCTTTGAAAAATCATTACATTAATTAGAAATAATAGTAATGAAGAAATCTAATTTTAAATTAACTAGAATTATTCTTTGTGTTATAAACTTATAAAATTATAAACTTGATCATGAATGCAGATTTTGACTCACACACATACATTCCTCACACATTATTCCTATAAATCGTTCTTTTATTACTTAACGCCATTGTAACAATTGCCTGTTAAAAAGTTATGATGATATTTAAAAAACATAAAAAAGAAATCAACAAGTACAAATAAAAACTGTAAGCTCAAATAAAAAAGGAAATCAACTTCAACATTGAAACATATATTAGGGAAACCCAATAAAACGGGTTTTGTGTCTCGCGATATGGGACTTTAGAAGACAAAGAAGCGAGATCCAGCGCTTTAAAAGGATTTTGAGAGAGTTTTTGAAAAAATTGCAAAATTTGTGTCGACAAAAATTTTTTATAATTTATTGGATTGGTATTTCTGGCTGGCTTCCCTAATAAATATATGTATACTTATGTACATTCGTATTGAATAAATTTTTACAATGTTTTTCTTTGTAGTATTCACTGTTCCTGTTGTTGTTATTTTATATATTGTTATTTTAAACATCCATAGAAAAGAAAGGCAATGTAATATTACTATACACACACTCACATTTGCAGGATTAAACATAAAGGATATTTGCAAACAAACTCATACATTTAAAATATTACTCTGCATGCTCGAATATATAAATTGGGGATGTAACTGATTCCGATACAAATATATCGGCGGTACTTCAGATTTTCCGATACATCAGTATCGACGATATTTTACTGCCGATACGACGATACTTTTTAAATTTTGTTCAGAGTTTTTTTTTAACATATGATATATTTTTTGTTGATTCTACCATGAATTCAAATTCAATTCGTTATTTTTTAATCTTATTCCCAGCAAAAAAAGACACTTCAAATTAGTCATTGCAAATGTTGAATTCGCGATCCGGAAGTAGTGAAAATTTGGATCATTTCTAATTGGTTTTACATATGCTTGTCATTGCAAAAGTTCTCTTTTTCGATAACCAATCGCCGAATTGGAAGCGATGTTATGAACATTTTCTTTTTCGGCGTTCTATAATGATTTTTCCTCAAGGAAAAAGGATGAACGATTTTCGCAACTTGTTCCTTTTTACGCGAATTTAAACGAAAACTGTGTTTTCATGTAAATTTAAGTGAATAAATATATATAAAGTTTTAGAAGAATTTTAACAATTAAACTATTAATTTATTTAGAAGAATATTAGTTGATAAATGTCCTTTAAAAAGCATGGCGAGTATTTTTTTAAAATTATAGTGTACCTTGAGGGAAATTTGTGTCAATTGTTCCAAATGCATCTGTCACATGACATGTGATAATAGTACTAGTGAAGATAGGAATGTACTGTGACCGGTTAAAATAGAAACTAATACTTAACCGGTATAAATGTTCCAAAAATGTGTAATAATTTATAATATTATCTTGCTTTTATTTACAAAAAATTTTTTTGCATCCTCTAACCAGATAGGAAACCTTATACCATGCAAATTTAACTGAAACTATTGTTTCGAAAGTTAAAAAATATTCTTTAATATCTTCCATTAATGTCCATTCGATTTTACAATGCGTGATTATGATCTAAATAAATTCAGTAAAGTGCGCTTTAGCACACCCTTTAAATGTTAACTTTCATAAATACATTCATTATTAGCTATTTTTAAACCATTCCTTTAACTCGTATAAGAAGGGCCGGAGCTATCTCAGTTCTTTTAGGTTATTCTGTGGCCATTTCAGTAGTGATTAACCTTAAACAGGTTTTTTAAAGTCAGTTCTATAACTAATTTCATAGGGAATAGTACCGATAGCAGTATTGTGGCAACTGTAACCCGCAATATTCTTTAGATCAGTTTAGTGACCAATCACAAAGTATCTAAAAGGTATCAATTGCTCCCTCCTATGACAAAGCCATGTTAAAGTGATGGGTCCCCTTCATGCAAAGTGATAGAACTCGAACCGGTCCCTATCCCAAAAGGACTAGTCACGAGACTTGTTCTGTGACAGTTCCTTTCCCCTAGGGTAATTACAAATTTTTGTATGACTTAAATAAAATTTTACTTGCTTCTATATTTATTATCTGCATATTTTTAAAATAGATCCTTTTGAACACAGAAAAAACCAATTTTTCACTTCAAATACCAAATTCCCTGAATCAAATGTAAATTTGTTCAATTTAGGTCCTTTAAAGAAATTTGTAAATTCAAATGCAAAAATTTGTAATAATTTGTTTGAAAACAATTATGATTTTTTCAATAAATAAATTGTTTCAATCAAAAAATGTTTTAGAGAAATATAAAAAATAAATCAAAGAATTTCATAATTTTATCAGGTTGCCAACATTGGCGATAGGTAAATGAAATGAAATAATAAGTCAAACAAAGTTATTTGTCAAACTAAATAGAGACAATAATAAAGATTTAAATTCAGCTTCAAAAACATGTTTGTTTCAAAAAAAAACTATCATAATTTTTTCTGTGAAACAATGAAAATTTAGTTCCTTAAAAGTTACTTTAAATTTTTTATACTGTGTTAATATCAATTTTAACTTTTAATAATCTCTTACACTGTAATTTTACATAAATTAATCTTCTTGAGTTTTATTAAATTAAACATGAACTCAAGTTCAATATGCATATCGGTATCGCTGATATTTCTTTTTGCGTATCGGTATCGCATCGGCAAAACGCGTATCGTCGCATCCCTAATTTAAATAGCGAAAAGAAAAAATTCAAAAAGTAACAATATATTATAGAATACATTGGCTGGCAAAAATGATTTTGATTGTTGTTTTTCTTTTGTTTGTTGAAAATAGCATAAAAATTGCGTAAACGCTTTATTATCAGGGGTGCCAGATGATTTTGACAAAAAGTCGGCATATTTTCCAAATAAAATCGGCATTATCGGCACTTCAATTTTAAAAAATCGGCAAATTCAAAATACCCATTTTAAATTAAATAAACCATATTTTTATTACCAAAAAATAACAAAACATCAATTCAGGACCAACTAATGTTTATAACATGTTAAATAACATAAAAATCAATAAAAATAATATAGAAAAAGAAATTTCAATTGAATTGTTGACAAGAAAGCGGAACTCTTTGTCTGAGAAAATTCTAACAACTTTGCCGAAATGTCTCAAAGAATTCTGTAGAAATTCTGAAGATTTTTCTGGGGAAATTCAAAAGGAGTTTTCGATATGTCTGAACAATGTCGGAAGAATGTCTAACAAAACATCAGAACATCTGACAAAATTCGGAGCTAAAATATTAAATTTATCAGAAAAGTTGTATAAAATAGAATCAGAATGTTGTAAGACCTCTTTGACTTTTCTTCCGCATACATTTTTCTGCTGCCAATGTCAGCTCATCAAAAAACATTGAACCATATTTTACAAGTTTAAAAATTCAAGCATTTATGCGCAAACTCTAAAGAGAAAAATGAGAACTATCACAAAAAATAAAATCAGACAATGTGCAGAAGTGGCTGCTAAAACTCGTAAGAAGTAGATCAGAAAATGTCCAGACTATTCTGTTATATATCTTAAAGGAAATTAATCGGATACTATTTCAGAAAATTTGCAGAAAAATCATGCAAGAAAACTGCCGACTAATCCGGTTGATTGTCTGGTAAAGTCTCAGATATTAACTGACGTAAGACATGTCAGAAAAAATGTTTACTGGGTAATTGTAAATAAACCTAACTCTTTTTCTCTTTAGTAAAAGCGCTGACTGATTACAGTTGCCTCTTTTTAATGTAACAGTGTATTTATTCTATTCCAGTGTTGCCCAAAATTAATAAACTATAATAAAATTAACAAAGTTACCCTGTATTAAGTGCTTATCAAAAAATCGGCAGTTTTGGAGCGAAAATCGGCAAATCGGCACTTTGATAATTTTGAGGCAAAACATCGGCAAAATGCCCATAAATCGGCAAAAATGGCAGGCCTGTTTATTATTATTATTATTAAACTTATTCTCTCTGGTTGTAGCAATGAAGTGAGTGGGTATTTGTAATTAAAGCGAATAAAAAATATACAGATGTATGTACCCAGGAAACAATTTTGGCAGACATGTCTAACATCTGAAAAAATCTAAGACTTTACCAGACAATCAACCGAGTTGTCTAAAACTCCCTCAGACATTTGGCGAAGCAGTAGGCAGTTGTCTGGTACGACGTTTCTACATATTGTCTGAAATATTATCCGATTAATATGAGAATAGTCTGCACATTATCCGAAGACAATTTAATATCCTTTAAGGCATTTAACAGAGTAGTCTGCACATCTTCTGATCTACGTCTTACGACTTTTAACAGTCACTTCTGCACATTGTCTGATTTTAGTTTTCGTTACAATTCTCATTTATCTCTTGAGTTTATATGCACAAATATTTGAGTTATCTAACTTATAAAATATGGGTAAATGTTTTCTGATGAGCTTCCATAAGCAGCACAACAATGCATGGAGAATTTTAGACGGCATATCTGATAAATTTCTAATTTTAGCTCCGACTTTTCTCTGATATTAATACGCCAGGACATAAAACTTATCAGATATATCGGACAATTTTCTGGTATTTTGTCAGACATTTTTCCGGCATTTACAAGACACGTCGAAAATTCCTTTAGAATTTTTCTAGGAAATTCGTTGGAATTCGTACAGAATTCTGTTAGACTTTTCCGTATAGTTTTTAGAATTTTCTCAGACAAAGAGATCCGTTGTCTTGTCAACCACTCATATGATTTTCGGTACGTTTTCTGACCGACATTGAATACGAATTCAGCATCTTGTGCAGACTTTCTGAACGACTTCGGACCGAAATCGGCAAAAATTGTTTGCTGGGTATATGTATGTATGTATGTGTTGCTGTGTACTAGGGAAGCCAAACGTGAATCCAGGGTTCGGGATTTCAGAAAATCCTATCCAGGGATTTGTCGAGGTTATCAGGATTTGCGATTTTTCTTTTTTAATAAAACAAATATTATCAAGTAAAATATTTCCATTATGTGTATTCACAATAACAGCTATAAGAAATTAATAAAGAGAACCATTTTAAAGAAAAGCTAATATTCGCATAACTTCATATAGATAATTTCGCTATAACGCGGATCAATAATAGTAACCATTCTTCAGTTATGCGTTATATTTTTACGCAAATTTAATATTACGCGCTTCTTACATGACATATAGCACTGTAATTTAAAAAAGAAAGCAAAAGTAAACGGCTTTTAATTTTTATTGTATTGGAAAGAGTAAGGTTTGGCAATTATATATGAAAAATCGCATCTGAAAGATGTCTAGCACAGCTACACATCCATTCACCATAGCTGCATTTCAAGCCGAATTTTTGAAGAAAAAATGGGACAATTATGCCTTAAGACCACATAGTGCACTGTCCAGTGACACGTTCAGCATACATAGGCCTCTAAATAATTGCTTAACAATTTTGAATGGTCGACCGACTTCAAGGCTTCAAAGCCAATCCTTGTAAGTCCTCAAATCGTCGTTGTGGAGGGCCCCAGTTGTTGATAACGTCGAGGAATTGACAAATTCGCTCACTGCTGCGATGATTTCAGTTGAAAGAATCGATCAAAAACGCGTTTGTGCTCGCACATTATATAACCAGACAATCGACTAGAATTTATCGTTCAAATTCTTAATAGCGGTCTTAGAAGGACGATTATCAGAAGTTGATGAAAAACATCACTAATTTTACTAAATACAGATTTTACAGATTCGCTCTTTTTCCTATTGGAATGTTAATATTTCAATGCGATTTTCGAGCGAAATTGAATTCATTGTAACAATTGCCAAAGCTTCTACTACTAATATCGCGACCTCAGTACTGTTTTGGCCTACATACCATTGTAAAAAAAATTGAGTTAAGTATGGGATACATATATATATATATATATATATATATATATATATATATATATATATATATATATATATATATATATATATATATATATATATATATATATATATATATATATATATATATATATATATATATATATATATATATATATATATATATATATATATATATATATATATATATATATATATATATATATATATATATATATATATATATATATATATATATATATATATATATATATATATATATATATATATATATATATATATATATATATATATATATATATATATATATATATATATATATATATATATATATATATATATATATATATATATATATATTTTTTTTTGAATACCCTCTTTCCGGATCCAAAAACTGTTTCGAGAAATTGTTTCAGGTTTCTGAGATATCAACCATTCATTGTGCTCGATATAATCAATTTTGATAAATTTTTTTTTGTAAAAAAAAGTGAAATAAAAAAATGAAAATCACCAATCAAGTAAATCACCGAGTTCCATCAATATTATCTTTTTATTCCATGTAAATATCTTTTCTAATAGCATTTATATTAGGGATGTAACGAATACCGATACCGATACCGATATATCGGCGATATTGCAGATTTTCCGATACATCGGTATCGGCGATATTTTACTGTCGATACAACGATACTTAAAAAAATTTTTTCAGAGTTTTTTTCTGACAAATTATTTATTTTTTTTGTTAATTTTACCATGAACTAAACTCATTTCGTTATTTTTTAAATCTTAATATCAATATTAAAAATTAATAATATTTTATACTATTATTTTGTAAAAAATTATTTATTTTTTGTTAATTTTACCATCAATTCAAATTCAATTCGTTGTTTTTTAAATCTTATTCCAGCAAAAAAAGACACTCCAAAGAAGTCATGAAAATGTAGAATTCGCGACCCGGAAGTATTGCAAATTTGGATCATTTCTAATTAGTTTTACATATCCTTGCCATTGCAAGAAGTTCTGTTTTTCGATTACCAATCACCGAATTGGAAGCGATGCTCGGACAAATTTCTTTTTCGGTGTTCTATAATGATTTTTCCTCAAGAAAAAAGGATAAAAAATTACCCGTTTTCACAATTTTTTTAATGCGAGTATGGCGAGAATTTTTTTAAATTATAAACGAATTAAAATTTTTTTCTTGCTTTTCTACTAATTACACTTTGCGACAAATAAAGACTTTTTGAAAAACACAAGAACTGGACAGTACAGGGTCGATTGTCCTACAATGGGGTAGTAAAACCCTTTACTCAGTTTGGCGAATTTGGTTACCAATTTTTTTTATGGACCTCCAAAGTTTCAAAAAACGGTGTCATCAGTATTTGGCCAACAGCTAATTCAAACTTTATAATACCGCTTAACTATATATGGCAATAATATAGCTAAAAGTCTGCTTAACAGATTTTTTTTAACATTTCATGCCAAAAATTTTTTCGTCAACTTTTTGTTGACAAAATTAAGGAAAAAATGTTTTTTTCACTTTTTTCAGAATAACTTACAGGGACTTGTAATTTTTAACTAACAATATTTGGCAAACTTATAGCTACGGTAGAGCTGAACAACTTTTGTGAACATATCAATACAATCTGCACGTCTCTAGGCACTCTAATAGCTACACAGACCACTTTTTACCTTAAAAATTTTAGTTTTTCACTATTTTTTTATGCTAAAAAATATTTTTTTTTGAAAATAATATATTCAAGTGCATACTTCTTTGTAGTGTTTTACTAACATTTTGTGCCCAGAAAAATAATATGATCCTGTACTTTTTTTGAAAAAAAAAATGAAAAAAAATAGTTTTATTCACTTTTTTCATTACGATTATTTGGAAAAACAACAACAAACAATAAAAAATAGTAAATACTAAAATCAGCAACATAAGAAGTGGAACAATAACAAAGAAAGCAAAAAAATACAATAAAAATTAGCCTAACTCGTAAAAAATTAAAACTTTTAAGGTAGAAATTAGTTTTTCTGGTCTGTTTACGGTGCCCAGATACATTCAGATTGTATTGACATGTTCACAAAAGTTGTTCAGCTTTACCGTAGCTACAACTTTGCCAAATATTGTTAATAAAAAATTACGAGTCCCTGTAAGTTATTCTGGAAAAAGTGAAAAAAAAATTTGTTCCTTAATTTTTGAAAAAAGGTGCACGAAAAAATAATTTTTTAGCATAAAATGGTAATAAAATCTGTTTAGCGAACTTTTAGCTACATTATTGCCATATATAGTTAAGCGGTATCACCGAGTTTGAATTTTCCGTTGGCCAAAAGTTGATGACACCTTTTTTTGAGGGCCCGCTGATTTTCCAAAACTTTGGAAGTCCATAAAACGAAATTGGTCACCAAATTCGCCAAGCTAAGTATAGCGTTTTCCTACCCCGTTGTAGTACAATCGAATCTATACCGTCAAGTCCGTGTGTTTTTTGGACTGTTGTACTTTGTTATCTGCATATTTTTAATATACATAGATTTTTTGGAAGCAAAGAAAATGTAGCTCCTTAAAAAATACTTCCAATTTTTTATACTGGGGTAATATCAATTTTAAATATTAATAATTAAAACTGTAATTTTGTATAATAAAAAAATTGCACTTGAGTTTTGTTAATCTAAACTTGAACTCAATTTCAATATTCGTATCGGTATCGGAATCGGTATCGGCGATATTTATTTTTAAGTATCGGTATCGGTATCGGATCGGCAAAACGGCGTATCGTTACATCCCTAATTTATATGCTTATTTTCAATAAAAAGTAGAAATTTTCATCTTAAGTTCTCAATACACAGCAGTTAGTATACACATGGAGCACAAAAAGCTACTTTTTACAAATAAAATAAAAAAGTGGCTACTCGAGCCAGTGTTGCCAATCTGTGTGTTGTTACACATATTGTGTGTAATTTCTACTTGCATGTGTAGCTCAGGTGTAATTAGTTTCATGTGTAATCTTTGTGTAATTTCACTTTGTTTTTTTATTACTTTTTGTCGGTTAAGTTTTCTCTTTTCGAACGCCATTTATTGCTCACTTCAGAAAAAATGAGGAGGAGGCTATCAATTTTGTGTACCGATTTAAAAAATTCTCTTTTGTTTGAAAGGACTTGCTTGCAGTTTGTCCCACAATTTTTTTGAAAATCAGACGGGCAATTGAGCCTAAATACGACAATAGCAACGGCATTGACGAAAAATGTTTTAAGCTCAAGTTTTGCTCAGGAGTTATGTGACAAACTAACATAATACAGTTTTTTCTATTATAATTGTTAGCAGAAACAACTGACGTAAGTTCAACAAAACAAATTTCTATAAAAAGATTTTGTTATAATGAGAAAACGTCCAATACTCAGAACTCTTTTTTAACCGAATTCTTTGTTTTTCTGTCATTTGAACCGATTTTCAAAATAATTTTTTTTTGCATTTTCGGCCACTTTTAATCAAACGGGTAATTTTACCTCTCGAAATATTGATCATCGCACAACTTCGCAATTTATGGACTGACTTTGAAAAAAAAACGTTTTATTTGAAAGGGTATGCTTGCGGGTTGGCCCTATAGAAATTTAAGTGAAAATCGGACGGTTAAAGGGTCCACACTAAATACTGATTTCTGGTCTAATTACCAAAAATTGTTATTTTAAAGGCGTGAAAGACTTTGTACTATGATAAATTTCGGATTTTCTCTTTGCAGTAATGTCGTTTTTTACAGAATTATTGTTTTAAGAAATGTGCTACGTCTGCTAATATTTTTATTCTTTGGAAAAATATTTTATTATATCCATAAATTTAGTCGGATTTGCATCCGATAATCTCAATGTAATATCTGAACAATAAAACTCGGTAGATAGTGGCTTTTAAATCTTGCCAATGATTACCCACCCATTTTGAAGATTGATTGCAGATACAGAATTATTGTTTTAAGAAATGTGCTACTTCTGCTAATATTTTTATTCTTTGGAAAAATTCTATTGTAGAAAATTTTATTATATTCATAAATTTGGTCGGATTTGCATCCGATAATCTCAATGTAATATCTGATCAATAAAACTCGGTAGATAGTGGCTTTTAAATCTTGCCTATGATTACCCACCCATTTTTGGGGATGAAAAATACATTCGCCATAAAAAGCTATAAGAATTACAAGAGTGCTTCATTACGGAGGTTAACAAAATAGTATTACAAATAGTATTACTAGATGGCTTTAAATTCATCCATGTGTCATTCGAGTTTAAGAACAGGATGAATCTCTAAGAAGCTTTTTAAAACTAGAAGTTGTTGAACGTCCTTCAAAAGTCGGAGATTGAATGATAGAAGCATAGATGATATGAAAATTAAAATCTAATTGAAATTTTGCCATACGCTTTAGGCATTTTGGTTTCATTTAAGGACTTTCTCATTCTAAAACCACTATTATCTATAAACCGATAGGAAAAGTTAAAAATATATTGATGCTTCTTTTTCAAATAATGGAAAAAAATATCATGTTTAACTTTTCTTCTTGTGTGTAATTTCGGAACCGGTCATGTGTAATTTCCAAACTCCGCATTGGCAACACTGACTGGAGCACAGAACAATATTATTTACTTTCAGTAAAAATATGTTAATTTTTAACCGGATTGATGAAAGTTCACAAAAATTTTAATTTTTCTTCCAAACATATGCCGGAAGCAGTGGTGAGAATATATAAAAATTCAACTGGGTATATTTTGAGAAAACTTTATGTAAATCTTCTTTGTTGTTTTTCTCCATTTCGACTTTTTGGCATATGGGCTAAACCAATAATGAGCTCGCGATATGTCAACAAATAAAATGTAAAAATGTCATGTTATTTCAATATCCCCCTATTGGAAAACAATGTTCTTGTTGAAAACCCCTTTACTATTTAATAAAATTTAAAATACTTTCAGGCCCTAATTGTCTAAATCACGTCACCAAAGTGAAATTTATATAGAGAATAATAATTTCTGACTGAAACCTATTTCAGTTCGAATAATAATTAGGTACAAATAATAAAAAATTTGCGACGGCACGCGCAAAAAATTGCATTGGGGTCTAATTTACAACTGAATTCTCACTTGCCGGAAAGCAATCAACCAGTGCCCGCGCTTGATAGAGTATCTGTAACTATGCCAAAGATATTTTTTCGTGCGCGAGCAGTCAAAAGGGTTTTAGCGGATCTCAACATTAATAAGTCTCCTGGGCCGGATGGTATTCCAGCACTGGTCTTGAAGCAGTGCTCTTCGACGCTAGCACGTCCGTTGGCAAGGTTGCCAATGTAGTGCCAATCCCTAAAAAGGGAGAGGCTAGTAACGCTGAAAATTACCGCCCAATCGCAATATGTTCTGCACTTTCCAAAGTGATGGAAAGTATGGTTAATTTCCATCTTGTGAAGTATTTGGAGTCCAAGAGTATACTCAGCGACCGCCAGTATGGCTTTCGTAGAGGACGCTCTACGGGTGACTTACTGGCACTCCTTTCGGAAAAATGGTGTTACTCTATACACCATTTCGGCGAGAGTAAGGTGGTGGCTCTGGATATCTCTAAGGCGTTTGATAGAGTGTGGCATGGTGCACTTTTATCAAAACTTGTTGCTTTTGGTGTCGGTAATAACTTCTCTCGATTTATATCGAGCTTTCTCAGGGATCGCACTATACGAGTTGTTACAGATGGGATCTAACCAACGAGTTCAAGATTCATTCAGGGGTACCACAAGGCTCCGTTCTTTCTCCTACCCTATTTCTTATTTTTCTTAATGACCTTCTATGTCAAACTTTCAATCCTATCTACTCTTTTGCAGATGATAGCAGCATTTGCCATTCATTGGTAGCCCAAGCCTGTCGGAGATTGGGGCCATGAGGCAAGCTATGAATGTTACACTTAATAACGATCTAGTAACAATCTCTGAATGGGGTCGTGCAAATACGGTCGATTTCAATGCTCGTAAGACCCAGTGCAGTATGCTAACACACAGACGCATGACCCAACTTGCTGCTCCATCTGTAATTATTAATGATGTAAGTATTGAGGAATCAGATGCTCTTTATGTTCTTGGCATGAAAATTCAGTGTGACGTTCGATGGACTGATAACATTTTTCAAGTCTCAAAAGAAGCATTCAAGTGCCTCGGTTTTTTAAGACGCTCTAAAAGGTACTTCACTCCATCTGATCTCCTTAATATTTATACCACCTACATCCGACCGAAAATGGAATACAACTCTCATGTATGGGCCGGTGCTTCGAAGTCTATTTTGAAGTTACTCGACCGCGTACAAGAGAGGGCGAAGAAGCTCATCGGCGACAGTAGGGTAGCCAACTCTATTGACTCGCTGGAGCATCGACGCAATGTGGGGTGTATTTCGTTGTTTTATCGCTACTACAATGGAATGTGCTCTGATGAAATCAGGGAACTTGTTCCCGAAACCCGCTCTTTTTTAAGAACAACGCGTTCTTCATTAAGAGCACATCCCTTTGTGGTCGATACACAAATAAATCGCACTATGCATTACAGAGAGGATTCGTTCTTTCGCCGAACAGTACGTATGTGGAATAAGCTTCCTGCAGAGGTCTTTCCCGCCACTTTCAATGTTGGAAGGTTCAAATCGAATGTCCATAAACACTACTCCCTCTATCCTCCTTCCCACAACCAATTTTCCTCATTCCGGCACAATGCATTGCATGAATAGGGGTCATCCTCTCAGTTCTGGTCTTATATAAAAAAAAAAAATAAAAAAATATAAGAATGTAAATTAGGGCGTGTGTCAAATGGTAGAAAAGTACAATGGTAAAAAAATATCTATATATATATATATATATATATATATATATATATATATATATATATATATATATATATATATATATATATATATATATATATATATATATATATATATATATATATATATATATATATATATATATATATATATATATATATATATATATATATATATATATATATATATATATATATATCTAAGAAATTTATTATTTGACATATTGTCATAATTATATTTTAAATGAAATTTATTTGTTGATGGTTATTAAGCAATTGTCTATATGCATTTCATTGGCGCTTTTACCAAATCGTCAGTAGACTTCAACCACAACTTTGAACAGTTACAAACCTCTTATTTTATGCACAGACTTTCAAAAACCATTTGAGAATTTACAAACGATAATATTTTTGAAAATCACAATAGAATAAAATAAGTGTAGTAGGCTTAGAAACTTATACAAAATCCAACAAATATTTTATGAATCTATTTTATTTTTCTACACCTGTATACAATTAGAAATCCATTGGATAACAATAAAAGTATTATAAGGCAAAATGAAAAATAAAAACCAAATTAAACCTCTAAGAAATTTATTATTTGACATATTGTCATAATTATATTTTAAATGAAATTTATTTGTTGATGGTTATTAAGCAATTGTCTATATGCATTTCATTGGCGCTTTTACCAAATCGTCAGTAGACTTCAACCACAACTTTGAACAGTTACAAACCTCTTATTTTATGCACAGACTTTCAAAAACCATTTGTAACTGTTCAAAGTTGTGGTTGAAGTCTACTGACGATTTGGTAAAAGCGCCAATGAAATGCATATAGACAATAGCTTAATAACCATCAACAAATAAATTTCATTTAAAATATATATATATATATATATATATATATATATATATATATATATATATATATATATATATATATATATATATATATATATATATATATATATATATATATATATATATATATATATATATATATATATATATATATATATATATATATATATATATATATATATATATATATATATATATATTTTTTTTTTTTTTTTTTTGCTATTATCTTTTTGGCAACACTAGTTTTGACAGCTCACGCACGTTTTGTATCTTGTGTCACTGTCAAACATCTTCAGTTTGGTCTATAATTTAATCATGAATCGTCTTACAAACGAACAACGCTTGCAAATTATTGAATTTTATTACCAAAATGCGTGCTCTGTTAAGAAAGTTCATCGCGCGCTTCTTCCATTTTATGGTCAGTTTAATCGACCTACTGAGGCTTCTATTCGGGCTATTGTAAAAAAATTTCGCACCAAATTTACATTGTTGGACATTAAACCACCATTACGCTTACGTAGAGTGCGAACTGAAGAAAATATCGCAGCCGTATCGGCCAGTGTTGGTGATGACCGTGAATTATCGATTCGGCGCCGTTCGCAGCAATTGGGCCTCTGTTACTCCACTACGTGGAAAATTTTGCGGAAGGATTTGGGTGTGAAGCCTTATAAGATACAGCTGGTGCAAGAATTGAAGCCAAACGACCTACCACAACGCCAAATTTTTGGTGAATGGGCTCTTGAAAAGTTAGATGAAGATCCACTTTTTTATCGAAGAATTGTGTTCAGCGACGAGGCTCATTTCTGGTTGAATGGATACGTGAACAAGCAAAACTGCCGTATTTGGAGTGAAGAGCAGCCAGAAGCATTGCAAGAGCTACCAATGCATCCACAAAAAACAACCGTTTGGTGCGGATTATGGGCTGGCGGCATCATTGGGCCGTATTTCTTCAAAGATGATGCGAATCACAACGTTACTGTGAATGGTGAGCGCTACCGTGCGATGATAACAAACTTTTTTCTGCCCAAAATGGAAGAGCTTGACTTGCATGACATGTGGTTTCAACAAGACGGTGCCACATGCCACACAGCACGCGAAACAATGGACCAATTGAGAGGCGAGTTCGGTGAACAGTTTATTTCACGCTTGGGACCAGTCAATTGGCCGCCCAGATCGTGCGATTTAACGCCTCTAGACTATTTTTTGTGGGGCTATGTTAAGGCTAATGTCTATAGCGACAAGCCCGCTTCGATTGACGCACTGGAAGCCAACATTGCCAACATTATTCGTGAGATACCGGCCGAAATGTTGGAAAGAGTATGCCAAAATTGGACTAAGCGGATGGACCATTTGAGGCGCAGCCGCGGCCAACATTTGCATGAAATAATCTTCAAACATTAAATTATATCGACCCAACTATCGATCCAAATAAATATTTCATGAATTTTTCTGAATTTTATGTGTTTTTTTTTTACTTTCCGATAGTTCGTATAAAATCACCCATTATATATATATATATATATATATATATATATATATATATATATATATATATATATATATATATATATATATATATATATATATATATATATATATATATATATATATATATATATATATATATATATATATATATATATATATATATATATACGTTGGTACACATGGCTCCCTATTGCACGCAACCAATCAAGTAGAATCAATAAGATTCGGTTTTGATATAAGACTCCATTTTGATATATAGTAGCAAAGGTTCTGTCATTAAAAAACTAATTATATGTTTAAACATTTGTTTGCATGTACTATTATTGATCGATACTGGCAATTTTTAGTTTTTCTGTGAACTATATTTTAGAATAATATTATTGCTATAGAAATGATAAAAATGTTATTTAAATAATTTATGCTTAATTTCATGGAGTTATCAAAACCATATTACATCTTCTTATTTCTTTTTGTTTTCTTTTTCTATTTTGTTTTTACAAAAACAACTTCTATTCTTTTCATCTCCATTCTCAATTTACTCATTGTATTTGGTGAAAATTTCGTTTGGGGTAGACAACAACGTTGTTGATGCTAAATTTGATGTCGTCGACAGTGTGTCCGTCAGTGAGGCGCCGAAAGCTTATACAAGTTAAGTCGATAGATCTATGTAAAGCCACGTCATCAAGTTAATGCAACCCTATGTTTGTGAACAACATCCTTTTTTACTTCTTCTCTACATTTTCTCTTCCTTTTGCCACTACAATGAAAAAAATTTATTTTGAAGATTTAATGTCTATGTACATATGAAAGTATGTGTGTGTTTTAAGTATAGAATCGAGTTGCATTCGAGGGAATAAAATAATTTTGTGGGTGTTTACTTCTACGAATGAGTGCAGTCATTGGAACAGCTTTTGCTTGTAGGGTTTTTATGCACATCTTAAACCATCCTTTTGTTTGTTTGTTGTCTTGTCGACAGTATAAATAAATATTGCCTGGTATTGAATAAATGTTCAATATCATTTTTATTCTGTTAAACACTGGCTGTTAAGAAAGTTGTAGCTATAAAAAGTTGTTAAAAGAAAAATTGAAAGATCGATATAATAAAAAAAATTTTTGTAATTTAATTTCATCTTTTAATAATAAAATGATTCTGGTATGTGATGGAAATCGATTGATTCAAATCGGCGCCGATTTCAAAAACAAATTCGTTTGAAAGATGACTTACTTACGTTTTTTATTGTTTTGTATCGAAAAATAATATTCGAATAAAATATTCTAAGCCTTGAAAACATTAAAAGAGGTAAACAGTCATATTTCAGTAGAATTTGTTTTTGAAATCGGCGCGGATTTTAAATCGAATGATTTCCATCACATACCACATTATTTTATTACTTAAGGTTTTGAGGGTGCCATATATGCACATTAGATTTATATATAAAAATTTGATTTTAATTAGAGTTGTATCTAAAAATTTAATCTATTACTTATATTTCTTTATATTATAAACAACAAGACGGTCTATGCTAATATTTTGGTAAAGTCATGTTTCTTTGGAAATTACTCATTAAATATGCAATAGGATGATATGTTATTTTATTAATCACTTGAAAAAAATTTTAAGTTTTCCAAAGGTACTTCATTTATTTCAAAGTATGTAGTTACATCTTAAATACAAAAAATCCAACGTTGGATGTAAACAATTTCTTGGAAACCTTTGTATTATTAAAGTTTACATAGCTTCATCATCTAATTTTAATTCAGGTAGTGGCGTTTGAAAGCTTTAGATCAGAGCCAGGCAAAGATATATCTAAATAAATGAGAAAAATTTTTTTGTTTAAGTGTGTTGGTGTTTAATTGCATTGTTGATAGGTACAAATGACTGTGGTGCTCTTGTTGTTGTTTATTTTTTGATTGTTTGTGTTGTGCACATGTAAAATTTAAAAATAGCCGAAAAGAAGTCGGCAAACGTCGTGGCTCACGTTTACACATCGCCTGCGCCTGCTTTAGATTTCTTCTTTTTAAATGTTAGATACCTTTGTGCCAAATACTTAATAGGAAACTTCAAAAACAGAAACTTGATATAAACCGTCTTGCGGCATATGGGTTGTTCAATTAAAAAAATACCTCACATTTTTCCATCTAAAGAAAGGTTCTTAGGCGATGTCGGATAAAATTTCATTTCTAATGACCAGTCTAATGGGCATACATATGTATATAAATAAGTATATACATAATTATGCATACAAATATTTTATTACTGACATAAAAAACTTAAAGTCTTACATTAAAATATTAAAGCCTAGTTGTCTTTTTTTGATTCAAAATAGTCATCTGACAAATAAGCATAAATTTTCATTTGCGTTGTAATAAATTTTACCTCCTTTTTAAAGTAAATGTACTACCAACTACCATGAAATATGTACATATGTACAAACATACATTTTAAAAATACCCAGCCAGCAAATGAATCAGCAAATATCTGACTGTATTCGTTGAGACTTCTGTCAGACATTATACATACGACTTTTCTTGCCGCTTTCTGATCGATTTCCTATGAATATGTCGTAGAGATTTTATATTCTTGTGTGTACCGACACATCTGATAGATTTCTGACTGATTTCGTACAAATGTGGCAAAGTTGTTATAATTTCACTTTGGCTTTTATGTTTGACTTAGGTTTATTTTATTAAGGAGAAATAAATAAAAATGTCATTAATGAAAAACAATGACAATTTAAAAATATTCTTTCTACTCTTTTTAAATAATTTTATAGTCGTGTTTTTGTGCAAAAGGGAAGCTAAAAATTAAAAGAAGCTATGTGGTTATATAATATATGCAAAATAGAAAAATAATAAACTATCCAAGGATTAAACTGGTAAGGGTGAGAGTGGATACAAACTGTTTTTTACGCAATTAACTTAAAATTTTGAGGGTGATTGAGCCACACGGACCCCATAATTGGACTCAGCTCGTCGACATACATTTTCCATGTAGATAGATTTGTCTGGTCAGATTTACATATCACTTTTTTGCGTGTCGGTGACATTAAAAATTTATTTTCTTTAATTATACTTTATACATATTTATGTATGTGTGTAATAGATAAAAAAATAATCTGTTAAAATTCATTAGACATTCTTTAGAAATCTGAACGGTTAGTCGATTCGAATTACATTCGACATTCTTTCTGATATCTGTCAGAAAATAATCAGAAAGTCGGTTACCACATCAAAATATCCCATGATTTTTCATCAGCTTTCTATCAGATATGTCGGTAAAAAACTCAGTATTTCCCACGAAATGTCTGTCAGAATTCGTTTGAACCACTTCATACATTTTTGGGTCAGAAGTCTGACAGAATTCGTATACGATTCGGACTTTTTTGTCGACGTTTCTTTAAGACATCTTAGAGGCGTCGAACTATTTTGCAGGCTGGGTAATTACATGAGAATAAATAAGCATACAAAGAATATTCTATGAAACATAAACGGCAACAAAAAACATCATCCTAAATACAAGCTTCGGAAAAAAATTTATACTGATTATAAAATATACAAAAAACAAAAGGAAAAACAAAGGCAGAAAAATGACGCCACAAATACGCAACACTTAAATCAAAACCAATGACGTGTTTGTATAGAAAACTCGGCAAGAGATATATAGAGCATTTATTTATTTGTATGTGTGTATAACATCCCTGTAGATAATGTGACTAGTCAATACAAGAATGAAAAGTATACTCCATAAGGGACTAGCACTAGTCCAAAGATAACCGAAATTAATAGAGAAAACAAGGTCAATTTAACATTACGATGTCCGAGGGCTGGAGCATGTAAACTACTCTATGTCACTACTTGACGGATCACTCAAATGTTGGTGTTTTAATCATTACATTCATTAACACGCGAGCACTTGCCTCTTAACTATAAACTCTTGTTTGCAAATAATATGGTCCATGCGTGCCTGCATTACATCGGAATAATCTTAAAGCTACTATATATTACTACTCGATAGAGCGCTCAAATGTTCGTGTTTTAACGATTCTAGTTATTAAAACGCGAACACTTGTCGGCTAACATCAAGCTCTTGTTTGCAAATATCATTTCACATACCATTTCACATAAAGTAGACCACGTAGTCCAATAATATCCGCAGGCACATTCCTGTGCCTGCTTTTGGTTAACCGACAAGTGTTAGCATATTAATGACTACAAGCGATATATTTTTATCTGCAGGGGTGTACAATTCTCAAAATAGAAGTACAAGCGAATTGACATATTAACCCTCGCATTTCCAGTTTTTTTTTTAATGTCAACACACGTATACTGTGCGTGAGACTCACAGCATATCTATTTAGCCCTGATAAATACATACATACACAGACTATCATACGGAATGTTTGGGCATCACTGCTTTACATACACACATACATAATCATATAGGCATGTATGTGTTTTTGAATCTTTCTTAAAATCACACATATATTCTATGACTTTAAATGTTTGAGCAAAATCTGCCGTGATTAATTCGTGCATCAATGTAAAACCTTATGTTTGCTAAAGATACTTTTAGACACTGTGTATTTTACAGTGTGCTTTTAAAATTTCCCACTGCAAAATGCATATATGGTGTGTAAAAGCAAAGAAAATTTGCTTCTGTGAATGTCAGCCTGCTTTTACGCTGTAAAAATTTTCAATTAGACCGTGTTCTATTTTGAATTGACAATTCACCTGACATCAGCTGTTTTGCAAATCAATTGTTTGTGGCACCAAGAGCATAGTGTTTGTGATTCGGCAAATACCTATATATTAAAATGTCTTTATTTATACATATTCTTTAACAAAAATAAAATTTGTAATTAATTTATATACAAATTGAATACAAGAACAAAAAACTCTCGCGACAAATAAAAAAAAAATATCACAAAACAAGTTGTTGTAAACTATTATAGGTTATGTCAGATGGAACTAAAAACATAAGTGTGAAAGCAAATATTATAAACTGCCTGTAAATTGGCAATTTTGACACCCATGCCCAATTACAGATGGATCGTTAAGCTGACAAAGCCACTGTAAAATACGTAGTGCGTAAATGTAGCTTAATAAATTATAAAATGTTGTTGTTAATATAACACGAGTAGAAGCTAATGTAATACACAACGAAAGAAGTAATAATGATCCTGCGTTAATTTTATAGTGTTTTAAAAATATGTTACTAGTTTTTACGTTTTGTTTCTTTATGCTGCAAAAAGGACACAAAAAGTCGTTGCAATTTAAAACCATTACGACCAAATTTGTATAAGAAAATAAAATAAAAAATTTTATTCAATGTCCTAGTTTTTAAAGCAGTCGCGAGCTTAGCGTATTTCGACTTTCTAGGTACCTCTTTTCAGTGTTCTGCTGCTTGAGCTGTCGTGTTTTTCGCCTTTTTGATTTTACTACTCCTACACAGAAAAGAAAATAGATAAGAATTAGGTTCAATAAAATAATGTTGCTGAAAATAATACTAGTTTCAGTAACATTTGTTATTAATACAATATTTATCAATACCGCGCATTTTAAAAGTCACGCGATAAAAAGTATTTGATAAAACAGTTATTGAAAAATTTCAAATATATAATAAATATAGCCTTTAAATCAAATACATATGTACTTATTTCGATGTATACATTGACATGCTTTCCAGGGGTAAGTGCTTTAAACAAAGTTTTATCTCATTAAAAAATAAATGAAATATGGCTCAGCTGTAGAAAGCATGGCTTACGGCCGAACAGCCGGGGCTCACATAAATTTTGTATAAAAAATCTCTCAAGTTTTAATAAAAAACTTACTTAAACTTGAAATAAATTTTTTTACAATTTTTGCTATTAATATAGAGGAATTCTTTATCAAAGGAAATTTGAAAAACAATTAATTGAATACCTGGATTTTTGTTTTCAAAAACGAAATTTATTTTTTCCTGTGTGCTAATGTAAGATCTCAGCTCTAATCGTTCTTATCTCTTCCGCGATTCTGGGTTATCATACGCCTCAGCTTCCCATGTTACTGCTTGAACAGCACCATCACCGAGACGTCATCACATGAATTGGATGAACGGCGACTCTCCCGTATTTGTAGTTGTATTGGCTTGTAGCTGTTGTTATTATTAAGCCTCTTCACTAAGCCTCTTTAATTTCGTTTCAGTGTAAGCTTAATAAAAAGGATGAAGCCGTTTATTATTTGAAAATAGGCTAAGTTTTATTCTAGCACACTAAAAGAAAATATATGCAAACCAACAGTTCAATACCACTAAATAAATAAAAGCAAAAATAATAATACCAAGCTGTAACAATGAAAATACTCGTGAAAAACTACTCAGTGAGGCTTGTAGGTCTAGTTGAGTAGATCATTTTGCCATTTTAAAAATTGCAATACACCCTAAAAATTGGAAGTTGATGATTTTTTGAGGCTTTAGGATTTTGCAGAATATGTACTAACGACTCTACAGTGTGCTAAAATTGACGCATCGCATGTGGAAAGCTTTTGAAGTCTTGTAACTTTCGCATATCTATGCCGATAACTTCTGATTTTGAGGCTGTATTGAAATATGTTAAAAAAGCAAATTGTCAGCTCAACTAGGCCTACAAGCCTCTTTAGTTAGTTTTTCACGAGAAAAAATAACTTGCTATTTTGTAACAGCGTGTAATTGTTGTAGGACTTTTAAATAAAAATATGTTACAAACATAAAGGATATTTTTTTATTTATCATACAAAATTTAACGTTCAATAAAAATGGTTCTTAACAAAAAACTAAATAAAATATTTAAAGACCCGTTGGTATGAAGCTGTTCAAATTCGACTGCAAAGCGATGTTCATAAAGATGATTTTAGAATATTCTACAAGCTGTTCGACTTCAGCGCAAAATGCAACCCTGATACAATGTGTTGTTATTGCTTTTTTAACACTTTCCATAAACTGATTAGATCAGGGTTGAATTTTCTACAGAATTAGAACGATCAACGATATATTATTAAGCATCAACATATATGATTTTTAGTCAATATTGGCCCATTTTGGGCGCCTCTGTGGTTGAGTGGTAGCGATACTAGCCTGTCAGTCCAGAGGTCGTGGGTTCGATTTCCGCCATAGACCCTGGGTGTTTTCCGCAGACAAGCTAATCGCTTTGCGGGTTGCGTTTGTGTTTATTAACAGCAACAAAAAATAAACTTCACATCCGGTTTTTTATTTCCCATTTCTCTGCTAAAAGAACTAAATTTGCAAAAATGTATTTATTTTCAATTTGTCTATTAAACTAGTAAATAAAATGATTAAAAATTTTCTGACTGGTTTAATGATGGTGATGAAGATATTGAAGAAAGAAATGATAGTAAAAATTTTAAGAATTAAACAACAATAATATCAATTTAGTTACTTGTGTAGTTTCTAATGCCAATTTTTTTTAAATATTAATGAATTGTATACCGGAAAAGGAAAAACAATTGAGCAAGATTATGTCCATTAAAAAGTCAATGCTGATGGTGATGGTGACGGCGATGAAATGATGTCATCCTTGAAACTAGACTTTGTAAATGAATCTTTCATGGTGTATCATTTCCATGCATACTCTCCATTTATTTAATTGCACTGGACAAGTAACTGAGTTTAGTTATTTTACTATTTTCCTTTTATTTACTAACATTGGACATTTACGAAACGAGGGTGGTTTTGCCCTAGCGTCTATGGTGTTGGAGGGTTGTGAATAAAGCAAAATTTATGTTAGATTTTTAATATTTTATGAATACTGCTAGAAAGGGTCACTGCGTTATGGGTTGTAAGGTATGTATAAAAATTATTATAAACGTGAATTTTAAATTAAAGTTAAAGTTAAAGCTCATATCTGATATGAAAAGAGAAAAGAATAATTTAACTATACAATTTATATTAAATAGACAATATTGTTGATAGACGGATATAAAAATATATTTAGATAGTTTTACGCAAATGAAGGAGTGGAAATCCATAAATGATCCTAGTGACTTATACAAAATCTTAACACTAAACTAATTAATAATTACGAATTTTTTGGTGGTATTATGATTTATAAAACTCTATTCAAACTTCTCTGCAGATTTGTCTGGCTGTACCCACTTGCATATGATATTTTTCTTTAAAAATCAAACACAACCCGACTAGAAATTTTCACGCAAACACATTTGGGATCTAACTGGGATCCCGATTCCGATGTAACGCAGAAACGTATTTGGGACCTGATTGGTTTCCTGTGGAGAAATATCAAAATCTTGCAAAAATTGGCTCAAATCGGAAAAATATCAAACTCTAATATTGAATTAAAATTGCTGAAGCTATCCAAGGGACATAATTATGTAATAATCACCTCTATTGAAGATGAGCAAATAATATGGTTAAACATTTTTGCTAATTTCTTCCCAAAAAGTTCCCAATAGTTTCCCACTTGGGAAGAACTTATGTCAAGTCACTAACTTGCAGATGGGCTATCCCATCAAGTTCCCGATCATACCCCAAATGGCATAACTCTTTTGGGTTTGCCACATGTATTCCCAATCGGGCCCCATTATGAGTATTGGGAAAATTTCTAGTCGGGAAACTGTAAACCAGTTTTTGCATGTTTGCAGCAACAGTCAGCTTCTGTAGGAGAAATCGATCTCACCACACACATACTGGTTTGATCCTACTAACTAAAACCCGTGGCCCTACAATATTAAAAGAAAATCTTTATATTTAAATAATTTAGATAAAACGGTAGGGGGAAAAATTTGAAAGACAATTGTTTTACTGTTATAAATCTTATAATTTGTCAAATTGTATGCTTTTGTTGTCTTCACGGCAGGATAAGCAATATTTTGTAAGTATGAATATTTTTGTACCCTTCAATGAGCATATTTGTTAGTTATATTGTATGCTATACTTCATCCTTTAGTTGTTTGTAAAGCAATTTCATATTTATGAAGTTTGTTAATATATATATATACATATATATATATATATATATATATATATATATATATATATATATATATATATATATATAT
Organism: Panzeria rudis; assembly: GCA_956483635.1. Taxonomy (NCBI): domain Eukaryota; kingdom Metazoa; phylum Arthropoda; class Insecta; order Diptera; family Tachinidae; genus Panzeria; species Panzeria rudis. The sequence goes on from OY101449.1 coordinate 190,246, forward strand.
ATATATATATATATATATATATATATATATATATATATATATATATATATATATATATATATATATATATATATATATATATATATATATATATATATATATATATATATATATATATATATATATATATATATATATATATATATATATATATATATATATATATATATATATATATATATATATATATATATATATATATATATATATATATATATATATATATATATATATATATATATATATATATATATATATATATATATATATATATATATATATATATATATATATATATATATATATATATATATATATATATATATATATATATATATATATATATATATATATATATATATATATATATATATATATATATATATATATATATATATATATATATATATATATATATATATATATATATATATATATATATATATATATATATATATATATATATATATATATATATATATATGCATATATTTTTTTTTTATATATATTTTTTATTTATTTTTTATTGAGGTTAAGGTTCAGCAGATTCGTTTAAACCGTGATATGTATGCATATTTTTATTTTTCTTAAACTCATAATGCCCGTGTGAGTGTGAACATAATAAAACATAATAAAGAATGTTTTTATTTAAGGATAATGCTGTATTATTTTTGTTTGGTTAAAGATTTTATACCCCTGTTAAAATATGCATAGTTTGATGTATGAACCCGTACAAGCATGCATTCATATAAAACATGCTGCAAAAACATACAGACTCATGCAACAACGGCATGCGAGTGCTATAGTTCGTTTACCAAACAACATATAAACAAGAGAAAAAAAATACAAAAAGGTAATTGGAAAATGTATATGTATGTATATGGATATGCTATGGGTATAGGTGAATAAATATTTTGTGTTGCTTTTCTTCCTTTTGGGATAAAGCTGTATATGATGCGAGTTATATCTGCAGCTCGCCAGTAAAGGAAAAAACTAATTGCTCTGAATACCTTTAGCTCTACTAGCATTAAAATAAAACTAATTTATAATGTCCTTAAAAATTTTATGTTCTTCGTCATAAATTTAAATATAAAATACTTGCTTTCTGTTTTGAAACTTATATTCAAGGCTCTTTTAGTTTTATTAAAAGAATCCTATGCCTGTCATATTATGGCATCAAACATTTCCTGTTTGCAACACGAATTGTATTAGAAACTAACCGGGGAATATTTGCTATATTCTTAGCTTATACGTCATTATATTTGCATTTACTATTTACCATAAGGATGACCCATGAAACAGGCATAAGATCAAATAAATTAGTTTGAAATTATATATCTCGCAAACTGTTTCGAAGGCACACCCGTAGACATGCTTTTGTCTTATCTTATTACTATGCTTAAAATTAGAACTACTACTTAGTTTTTAATAAAATTAGCACGTATTTTTCTCATTATCTGAAAATAGTTATAATTTGTTGCTATGTATTAATAAAATGAGTAGACAGCCAGTTTTTAAGTCAACATGTGTTTGTATATGAAAACTAATTTTTGTCACTTAAACTTATAAGTCAACAATAGCTGAGTGAGTAAAGTACTTGTCTGCTAATCTGAACGACCACAGGTTCGTATCCCGGCTGAGCAAAAAAAAAAAAAATAATAATAATAATAAATTAATTAAAATAAAATTTAAAATATATAAATAAAATATAATGTGTATAAAATGTTGTGTTAAATTTTAATTTGTTTATTTAACTCCTTATTTTTTGCATCAAGTAAGCCAAATAATAACTAATTGATTGCTGTGACAATGTAAATACATTTGTAAGGGGTACCCCTTATTTTTTGGAATTCTCAAGCAAAAATAAATAGTTATCGAGTCAAATTGTAAGTAGTTACGACTTAAATCCTCATATACTTTTTTGCCTACCAGTAAGCAAAAATTTTGCTGGGTAAACACCAAAATGTAGAGTTATGCTTCATTTCATTTAAGTTGGTTTAGCGTTATTTTGTCATCTCTGCTGCTCACTTTGAGTCTACTTTATTCTGCAATTTACAAATTTACAACTTAAAACATGCAGTAGCTTAAAACTTTAACTCATTTGTGTCTACAACTGTATCTGGATGCAAGTACAATTTGAAATGTGGATGCTTTTTGTGTATGAATGCAAGTACTCTTAAGTGTTTGTATGCTTGTGTTAAGCTGTGTGTTTAATGTGATTATTGCTTTATTGCTGCAGAAGGGTTTCAAATATTTCAGTATGATTTGTAGTTGTTATGTCTGTCATTGTTGCTGTGTGATTTTGTTATCTGTTTTCGGCATTAGCTTTTTTGATGCAATACCTCTTTGCATTTAGTTGATAAGTGTGGTTACGTCAAGAGTTTCTATTTGAAATCCTGTAGAGTATTTTTATATAGCAAAATGTGAATACAAAATTTTCAAACATCTGTAAAATATTAATTCAGTTAACTGGGTTTTCATAGTAAAATACGTTGGGTGATATTTAATATCAACAGATGCAGTGAGGGTCATTTATTCAAAGATGTATGTGTCCTCGCAGCATTCAATCTCTGACAGAATAGTTTTCGTTCTAGGGGAACGAAGTCGCTGATGAATGCGCAGGAGCAGGCTCAGGAAGGGATATTTGTTGATCTGTTAAATGGGATTAAGTAGTAGACGTTAGAGAAGACAACACTCAGGTGGATCATTAATTTTAGGATAGCCAAGACTGCCAGCACTGAAAATATATAAGGCCATCACTGAAAATATATAAGGCCATCACTGAAAATATATAAGGCTAAGCAACTTCCAACCTTTGAATCAAAGTCTCTTAGACTCTCGCTGTCCATTATGGGACATAGTATGATCGGACACATATCGGAACGTATAGTCTAACATTTTCTCTGTAACTGCCCGACTCTTAAAAATTTAAAACATAAAATTTGAGTTTTGGGTGAAATTCTCACATGCTACAGCAACTCGCCGAATTGAGTACAATTTTTTTAACCTATTTTAATAATCTTTCGGAATATATCTTTGATGAAAAACACTGTCGTACTGTGCTATAAGCTAACAAATATTTATATCAATAACTTTACTATTATCATGAATGTGAAAGTTTGTTATTTTATAGCTTCATAAATATATTGGTTTCTAAGATAAACGAGGACGAGGTCGCTGAAGGATACTAGTGATGTAACCGTACATTTTACGCGGAATATAGAACAGGATGGACCAAGAGATGTCTGATCCGGTATTTTGAAAACAGTCGAAATTGTATTTTGTCACAGTATTTTGACATTCCAGTAATAGCTTTGAGGCGAAATAATCTATTTCAAATGAATGTTGGAATATAAATTGCAGGTGCTTATACAGTTACACGTTTGGAAAATATCATGTAAAATAAGTATGTTTGTTTAAAAATTTATATTTTTGTACTAATAAATGTTAATATAATATATTGCATTCTATACATATTCATTGAAGTACGAATTTTTTGTTGACTTTGTTGTACATATGTACATCAATTAATAGACATCCCTATATGTCTGATCATACATTTACACATCATGCAAAGTTGTATTATAGTTGACAACAAATAATAATTTGAATATGCAAATAATGAACAACATATACGCACATAGGAGCAGACATGAAAACATTCTTACAAAACAAAATAAGTATGTTTGTGAATATAAAATAATGCAAAATAACACATGTTTAATGTTCATATACAAGATGATTCTGACCAAAAAAAGAAAAAAATAATCAACAGGGCACATTTATTATGACAATACATATATTGTACATTAGGGTGGAGCGTGAGCATTATTTTTGGGAATTTTAACTTCGAATAGCACTAAAACCTTGCTTTTTATTTTGAGATATATGGAAAATATAAAAAAATATATATTGGGACCTACTTTTAGCCCTCTACCACAGCATCTAGATTTTGAATATTAGATCAAATCGATAAATTTGTGTAACATCATCTGACGAAACATTATAGATTCTTTATAGCTGCTATAACTCATTACACTCAAAATATCTACTATTTTTAAATAATTTGAGCTCACTGAACACGAAAATGATATTTAGTCATTTTTATTAATGTGCGTTTTCTCGATATTCACGAAAAACAAGCTTTTATGTTTTTTTTAGTTTTTTCGTTCATTGGCGAAAATTCCGAGAACGGCTCATCTGAATAAAATAAATTGTACAGTGTTGTATAGATATCTCTCTAGTCTTTCATTCAATACACTGATTGCGTATATAAAAGTATAGAGTTACAGGCCTTAAACGCTTAAAAAACTATATTTTTAGAAAATTTTCCAAAAACTATAATTTTAAATTGCTCCATTAAGATGAACAAATATATTGATTAAGTTTTTTTCGGGCTGTATTTCACAGATAATTTTGTGACGATCACAAGATGGATGCAATTGCTAAGTTTTCATAAAAAAGAAGAAAGTTATCCCTTAAGCGAAAACAGCTACATTATTTTTTAATTATTTTTCATAAAAAATTAATGTAAATCAGTTTGTATTAAAAAAATTTTTTGATTGAAAATAATTTTATATGGGAAATAAAATCAGCTTGTTTCACTTACTGGCTTATAACTTTCTTATATTTTGTCAAATCTCCTCGATTTTTAACTTTTTTCATTCGGCACAAAGTGGTTTTTGCGTGTGGCCTTAAAAATTACTAAAAACTTTTTCTATATTACTGAAGCAAATTAATATAAAATTCATATAATTTCTCTAGCTTCCAGCCATGGTAGAGGGCTAAAAGATATGTCGAAAAAAAAATTTTTTTTTGTATACAATTTAGCTAAGTGCAAAATTCTGGAGGTATTCGAAATCGATAGGATGACTTTTTTTTCTTCATACATCAACGTTCCACTCTAATGTACATTCATCATTATGTGTATAATTTGGTTTCTTAATACTTATTGCATTATTTTGTAAAACGCAACACTAAGCGTTGAGAGATTTTCAATGTGCTTTGTTTTTGTAATTTGAAAATTTTCCATACAAAATTTATGAACGCTGTGCGTTGCGTTTTAAATAATAAGGACCTTAAATAAAATTTAATACGAGTACAAATATTTGCTTTGAGGTATTTTGGTTTGTTTTTTTTATTTTGCTGGAAAAAAGGAACTGGAAATAATTTATACCCCAAAAAATTTTGGCAACGAAACCCCAACAGATTTAATAATGAGAATAACTTTAAACTACAACAAATTAAGTTAAAGAAAAACATAAATATATATATATAAGTGTGTAAGTAAGTATCTGTAGTGTAAACAACTCTTGCATCATACAGCCATTTCATTGTTGTTTTCAGGTTTATTGTTCTATTTACTTTTAGTTGTGTATTGAATATTATTGCAATTGTATTCTTTTTTTTCGAAATTCATATCTGCCAGTTTTGTATGTGTGTTTGGTAGGCGTTCCATGGGACTCTTGCTGTTCTTCTAATGTTTAAGTTTTAGTTGTTAAATATTTTTATGCAAATTACTAACTCGACACATGAGTATCTATGCAACTAAAAATTTATATGTACACCAAAACGAAAAACACAAAAGGAAACCAACACAGAAAAAACACAGACAAACGACAAACTCAATTGAACTAAAACAAAATTTTTTCTTGCATATGGGCAAATCCTGCATGACGCACGCTACGTTCGTACGCGTTTTCAAATTAAAATATAAACATATTTTGTTCTTTCAAAAGAGATACCTTCAACTAATGCATAGTGTTTTGTCGGATTTAATTGTACTTTCGAATGGCATAAAGTATAGTTTTTTAACAACTATTTGTTGCGAAATTGTTGATCATAAAGTTTTGTTACGCACGCTATAAAAAGCGGAAGTAGCTTTAAAAGTTGAACTGTGTTTTCGTATTTTTAGCGAATTTTGCATAATAAAGCACACAAAACCTAATTTTGTAAAATAGCTTATTTGCAAACAAAAATTTTTTTTAATAAACAAAAATTTTTTTAAATTTTTGTCAATTTTTGTGACGAACGCTACAGTTCTTCTTAATAGCTATAACTTTTTAATTGTACAATTTACAACAAAAATGTATCTAGTGGAGTTGTAGATAATATTATTTTCATATTCCTTGTTGTTTACGGGGTAATCTAAAAAATATTCATTCCCTTATTTTCAAGATAGTGCGCGTTTCTGACCACCTCTGACCTCGAAAACTAAAACTTAAGCTTACGATCACATGTGTAGCTAAAAACTTGAAAAATAGCATCCTATATGAAATGCAAGGTTGTATCTCTTTTTTGGGTGTATGTGTATCCCTGCCATTCATAAAGGGATCACCAAAATTTTTTTTCTTTATATATTTTAAGGTTAAATATGTAGCATATTATTCCATCAACATATATAAACAGTCTTAAGAACTCTAAAATTGGTGGACTATTTCTGGGATTTGCCCATATACATACTGCAGTTGTAACTTACTAAAGAACTAATGAACGACCGAAAATATACGAGTATGTGCATGCAAACAGACGAACGTATATTTCTGTGGTCCTTACGAATAACCACGTAAGTCGTTTTATGTTGAATTTGACTTAATGATGTCAATTTGAACCGATTTTATTATATTACTTTTATAAAAACAACGTAATATCTATATGCCAGCAAATAAATAGTTTCTACCGATGATAACGCATTTTCTAAATATTTGCCTGCTTACCAATAATTTCACACATACGTGCACTTATTTTCTTATTAGATATTTCATTATTATTTAAATAATTTTTTGCTTTGTTATAACCAGATGTGGTGCCATAAGAGGTTTTAAGTATTTTAGTGAACCGTTCTTCATTCTTATAGGACCTTAGCCTTCCTTATGGCTCTTACTCAATTTCCATTTAAAAATTATATACCAAGTCCACGGTATGGCTGAATTTAGGACATACGCGGCTTTTAGTTAAAACCATAGATTTTACCGTCACATAAACACAAACGAAGTAAGACTAATTTAAAATACGAAAAATTGCATGAATATTTTTAATATGACAGTTTGTCAGTCATAGACTCTTTACTAAATATGTCTGAATGTTAGCTTGTCTAAATGTCTCTCAGTTCGTCTGGTTTTTACATACACATCTCTTATTTATTTATTTGCTTTTTAAGTCCAACAGTAGAACATCGTATTTGTAAGCAGAATTTTTATAGTATGCGGTTTTATATATGTTTGTTGTATGCTTTTTTCCCAGCAAACGCGAAGGTTATGTTTTTAGTTGACAACGATTTGTATTCAAACTCGTTATATAATATCATAAGTTGGTCATTCTGTATAAAAAGCGACATTTTGCTCAAATTGAGGAATATACCTGTAGAAATTTTGAAAAATTTCCCACATAAAAATGCCTCATAGTTTTGGAACCACTGGTTCTAGTTATTTATTTATTTTTTAATGTTAGTTTGTAAAAGACTTAGCTGAGGCCGAATTACCGCACACGTGATCGAGTAAAATTGTTCGAAAATATTCTTTTTGGGATTACGGCATACGATAATCGAGTAGCTGCTGTTTAAATTTCACTCGTTAGCACTAGAGCGATCGAATACAATACTTTTTTTATTTTGTTTGTTTTGCAAAAAACCATGGAACATTACCTATAAATCTTATTACAGTTGGCCATTCGACTTGGTTGTTGTACTAGCTGCTAGAAACACAAAATTTTTCTTTAATGTATTAAAAATTTTTAGTTGATGTAACAACCGGTATAATATAAACTTGGTACACTTTTTAAACATTTCCATTCGTTAGCTATCGAATGCGGTAATCCATCCATTCAATACGTGACGATATTTTATTCGATACGAAAGCCTACTCGATAACGAATGCGGTAATTCGGCCCCTGGTTCAATTCGGTGGAGGTCGGTGCTAAATTTTTGATTTTTTATAGTGATTTATTTCAAATTGATTTCCTTTTTTGCGCTGCTCTAAACCAGACTTTACAATCATGAAATTCAAGTTACCGCAAGATAAAAATGTGTGTGTTTTAAGGAGGAGTACAATGTATACTGTTCAATGTTTATCTTGCAAGATTCCCATATTACCTCTGGATGTCCTATGATGTCATACGACGATGACTGTACCATCATCAAATACCTGGCCACCATTACAGACTTCTGAAACAACGTAGCTTTAAGCTATCACCCTCAAAATCGTCGGTGTCACTTTGCACTTCGGATGGCAATACGCCTGCATAATTATGACATTCTGATGCGGGAGCCTCTCCCATGATACATCCAATTAGAATTTCGGCGATATTGCGCGGACTTCACAAACGTCATCCACCTTATTTCAACCCGATGTCTATAGTGAACACCGCGAAAATGTTGCACAAGCAGCTAGTCAATGAAAATGTAAAATGTATCAGTAGCGGTAAATTTTTACATGACGGCTATTTACATTTACAAAATAAACAATATTAAAACTATAACAAGAGCACAAATTGTGTTGCAGTTATCAACAAAACAAATAGTTACCAACACACTTAAACGAAAAGTTATATCTCATTTATTTAGTTTTCTCTTTGCCGAGTTCTCAACGCCCGGCCTCTCGCAATCCAGGCACACTTAAGAGGTGGATGAAGAAGTACTCTAAACTGCTGCCAGGAGCGAATAGTAGTAGGTACCATAAATAGGTATTCAGATGTATAAAGACCCTCATGATAAACTGACCTAACAGGCCCAGATCTCTTCGACCCATCGACCTATCGCTAAGACCTACTGAGGTGGCAAGGTTTCTTCAGCTTCAACCACCACCCGATGACACACTACCTTGACACTAACGTTTAAAGTTGAATACTTTCAGGAAAAAACTTCCGACAACAGCAGATTTGTTACAACAAAGTTTTGTAAGAATTACTTTCCACTACATACGCACATTGCAATTTAAATGAATTCTTATAACAATGCGAAGAGTTGAGTAAAAAAATTTGCAAACTATTAAACATCTAATTAAAAAAATATTTAAAGAATTTTTTACTGAGTAATTGGGAAACAAATTTTTGTTCTTGAAAGGTAACTTCATCGCGAGAGAAACAAGGAATTTGTTTTAGCCGTTTCGGAGCTACCATATTGTCGAAAAGGAAATACAGAATCTGTGTTTGTTGGGAGTGCAATTGTTTCTGTTGTTTTAGTTTTTTGTTGTAGGAGGAAGTCATTTCTATTCATGTTTTGTTTGCATATAAATTAAGTCCTTATATTATTTTATTATTTAAGTGGCTCTTTTCCTTTTATGATTGAGTGAGAAAATAGCTCATGCTTCCTCAGCATTATTGTGTGTTTTTATTTCAAATGTAATGTCGTATGATCATTTTGTTTGCTTTCTATGAAGTTTAAGCTATCACAGCTATCGTTGTTATTCGACTAGATTTAATTATTGCTCTAATGATATGAGCAAGTTGTTATGATTTGATTCTATTTTATATTTCATAAAATTTTTACCTGAATCTACTCAGGGCCATATGAATTTCAAAACTTGGCATGAAGTTAGCATAAGTGAAGAAATATAGCGGCGCACAGTGTGACTTTCTTCACTTATAGGTGGCCAAAATTCGAAAAAGTTAAGTTCTCTGATCTTGATGATTTTTTGGTATGTGATAGGCAAGAGTATGTCTGATTTAAAAATGTGTTGATAAAAACAACAAAAAACAGTAATAATGAGTATAACGGTTCTCAAAAGTTCAGTATAAGAAAATATTAAATAATATGTTTTGTAGATTTGCAATTTTAGTGAAATTGTTGCTGTTGTAAAAGTTTTTGTGTGGAAATAATATATAATATAATTATAAATTCTCGATACTAGATGTGTTTTAAATAATATTGGTTAGTTTTAATGCAATATATTATATAATTGATAAGGAAATAAGTTAAAGAAAAAATCTCTAAAAAGTGAAGAGTGAAAATAATAAGCAAACAATTTAAAAGAGTGCATAAAAATTGTCCGGCAAGGTGAAGCTGAGTTACTTTCTGGGAATAACAATTTAAGTACTTAGTTTAAAAAAAAAAAAATTAGCTGCTACAACCTGCTGAATTCGGCTTTTTAGACAGATAATAATGGCGATTCCGCGAAGTGCACTTTTTGAGGTTTAGCTAGAAAATAAAAATAACCTCGGAAAATGTGCACTTCTAAATTGTATAACAAACCTGATTGGAAAGGGCGTTGACTACCCAAAACTAAACAGTTCTGTAAATACCTTGTGTTCCCGTTTTAATGAAAAATGGGCTTCATCCTGCCGAATAAAAACTCGCTTTTTAAATAAGGAAGCTACTTGGTTATCAAAAAGTCAGGATTTTACATTTTGCCTTGTTGATGTTGAACCTAGTACTACCCAAGACTGTAACAGAGCTGCAGGAAGACGTGCAAAAGATTTTAACGAATTGTCTCATCGCACAAAAAGGCGAAGAGCTAAAGAGCTTTTGAGTGTTACTGATTCTGACCATTTGCTAATGGCTGCCGAAATGAAATTAAGATCATCGGGGAAAAGAAACTCAGCAAACATTGTTCATCAATTGTCTACGGCCTCCCCCTCAAGAGGTACAGCTCTTAAAAAAACACAAATTTCCCCAAAAATTTCAAAAAGTTTGTCTTCAGACCAAGCGCTTGAACTTATTATAGATACTGGCTTATCGACTAATCAATATAACTTACTTAAACAGCACACTGCAAATATTAACCCAAAAATGTATCCCTCATATAACTGTATTAAAACTTAAAAACTTAAGTGTTATCCTGAAAAAATTTCAATATCGGAAAACAAGGCAGAAATTGAACTTCAGTCACTAATTGATCACACCTTAACTCGACTATGTGCTACTCAGTCCCTATTAGATGTATTGGAATTTACACAATTAAGTGAATTCAACGCAGTTTTTAAATGGGGTTGCGACGGGGCTGACCAAGCCAATTTTAAACAAAAATTTTCTGCAGAAAATGAGTCCGACGGCAGTCTGTTTTCTATATCAATTGTACTTTTGCAGATAAGTTCATATATTGACGGAAAAGAAAAAATAATATGGAAAACCCTACTGCAAATTCAACCCGATATTGTCGACCTATTAAATTATTATTTGCCAAGGAAACACGTGAACTTATTTCAATGGAGGTAGAAATCATTAACAACCAAATTTCAAAATTACAACCAAATTAAAAATGAAAAACTTAATATCAATATTAAGAGTACTCTTGTTTTATGTATGATTGATGGAAAAGTGTGTAATGCACTATCATCTTACAGATCAAGTCAGGTTTGCTATATATGCGGCGCTAAACCAAGTGATATGAACGACTTACAAGCTCTTGCCAAAAAAAGTGCTGATGGTTTAATGCTTAATTTTGGAATTTCCCCACTTCATTCATGGATTCGTTGCATGGAATGCATGTTGCACATAGCTTATCGGTTGGAAATAAAAGTGTGGTCAGTAAGAGGCGAAGAAAACAAAGACAAAGTCAGAAAAAGAAAAGAGTATATTCAGTCAAGATTCAGAAAAGAAGTTAGTCTGTTAATTGATATGCCTAAGCAAAATAAAGGTAACACTAACGACGGAAATACCTCGAGACGATTCTTTGAGAATTCTGAAAAAAACATCTGACATTACAGGAATAGATATACACTTATTAAAAAGATTTCATGTAATTCTGTCTTGCATAGGATCCGGGAACCAAATAAATCCTATTGCCTTTGAAAATTATGCAAAAGAAACAACAGAACTTTACTTGTCTAAATATTCTTGGTACAGTATGCCAGTAAGTGTACACAAAATTTTATTTCATGGCAAAGATATAATCGAATCCTGTATCCTGCCAATTGGTCAACTATCTGAAGAATCTCAGGAATAGAGAAACAAAGATGCTAGAAACTATCGTGAATTCTACACCAGGAAAACTTCCAAAATAGATACGAATACGGATCTTTTACACAGACTGCTAATTTCATCAGACCCCTATATATGTAGTTTGCGAAAACTTCCGACAATAAGAAGAAAAACATTAAATCCAGAGATGCAATCCTTGCTGTTGGAGCCATCAACGGAATAAGGCCTTGACCTGAATATAATGGATTAATTTTATTTATTTTCTTTTTAAATTTATTTTAATGTATTATAAATAATATTTGAAATAATTAAAAAAAATGAATTAACTTATTTTTTCAGTTAGTTTTTTTGCTTAATTTTTTACGTATTTTATTATGCAAAAATAATTTAAAATACTACATAAATATTAAATAATAAAAACAATAAAAAATTTTAAATTAAAAATCTTTGCTAGTTTTACAATTCTGTTTCACAAATATTTGATATTTTATTTCTCCCGGCAGAAAAAGTGGGCGAATCCCGCCCATTTTTTTCATACATCACCTCTTATGTGTCGGCACTACATGTACCGAATTTTAATCCGATATCTCTTTTAACACCAGAGTTATTAATTTTGGCCAGCTAAAACTGGAAAAAGTCACAGTGTGCGGCGTCTTAACAAGTATTTCAATACAACTTGGCATAAAAAATTCACTGTAGGATTCAATCGTAACTCATAATTATATTCTGTACTGAAAAAATTACTTTACCTAATTTCGACGAATGGCATTCACTTCCATAGTCTCATTTACTTTTTATAAAAATATGTTGGTTCAATATACGCAGACGTTGATTCACTGAAAATAGTCATTGAAGTTAAATGAAAAACGATTCATTGAAAGTATTCAATGTTCTTATTCTTTAACAAAATTAAGGAATCAGTTCATTGATTTAACGTATTAGTGGCTTAGATCAAAATTAATGAACAATTCGTTGAATCAATGAACTTTTTTATTGCTAATATTTTGCAAAGAAGTTAATATTTTGGAAAAAAGTTTCGATACACAAGGTTTTTCATACAAAATACATGTATTTTATTTTGAATCAATCAACACTTTTGTGGTATATGATATAAATATAACAAGACTTGTGTTGTATTCAAATATGCCGGTTTCTCCCAACATGTTTCCGGATGGATAAGTAGATCGCGTAAATAAAAAATAGTGTGCCAGTTTCAAAGCGCAGTTATCCTTTGAGCAATAAAGGCGTATACTGTATAGCAGTACAGGACCCGACGTTTATAATGTCGAAGATGTCATCATATAACTTCATGTTATTGGCTCTCCTGCTTGTTTAAGTTCAATAAATAAAAATTAAAAAAGTATCTTTATACTTGTTATAATTAGTTGGACTCAGAAGGAAAACAGAACACATTTTTTTATATAAAGTTCTATTTTTTATAGTAATTTGTAAAATAACTTGATTTAATTTAATAAAGAATTTGTGCGCTTTTATAACATAAAATTTCACAAAAAAAAAAAATGTGAAAGCAAAAATTGCTACTTGTATGAAGGGAGAATTCTTCGAAGTTCTTTAAGAAACTACCAAGATGACATAATAATAAATAATAAAATGCAAGTTGGCCAAGCCACGACATTAGTATTAACTACTTGCGGTAGTTATAACCACTAATACTACAGTATATGAGTAACTAGGCAGACATTATATATAAAGGGAAAACATTACACATTCTAACCACCCGTAGTCACAAACCAACCGAACATCATTGGCCATAAAAAATTCTGGAGAAAAACAAAAAGTAACTGCTTAAGAGTTAGTGGAAAATGTTTAAAAGAAGTTTTATGTTCAGTATGTACTTGCACGTTGCACCATGTAGAAAAATAGTGTTGTTTTTGTTGTTGTTCCATAAGAAAACTTATTTGAACAAAAAATTGTTTTCTCTCCTTGTCTGGTCTTCTTAAACGCATCAGCTGTAATCAGTTTCCATCCAAAACTAAAAAAACACAATATTTTTTGAATTTTGCTCTTTACGAGTTGTGGAACGTTAAAACATACAACAAAAAGAGAATAATACCTACAAGGGTGGGTCGATTTATTTATCGAAAAATCGTATAGCAGAAACTTTATCTACGTACAATTCTAAGAAATTTTTGCCAAGAAGCCATAAGTCGGAAATGAGTTCCTAGTCAGCGGAAATCGTCATGAAGTTAAAACATGTGTCAAAACACATACAACCAACAACCAAGTTCTCGTTGGCCCTTCCGATTTTTATAAAATTTGGTACGAATGATGGCCCTGGCATATTTAATATTGGTACAAAATTTTGGCTCAATCATACATTCTAGTTTGCGAAATATAGCGACTTGAAAATGGAAAAAGTTACAAAAATATACTAAGCTGGATTTACAAAAACATGTGTATAGTTTTTAAAGCTACTTACCCTAGATGTTCCATTGAGGTGTCTTACTAAAGGGCACACAATGGACTTTCGAATGTCAAATGTTATGAATTCAATCTTTAGGGTTTAAACTTTAAAGACCAAACGTTAGTTTCGAACTAATTTGCTTTTAAGTCCAAATAATTTTACTTCGCAAAAGTCTGTAACGTGATAAGCAGAGGGAGGGATCAGTACTCCAAAATTCTCTTTTTTAAGTAGGGGGTGGCATAATTAAAACTTGGGTGGAGTAACGAAAATATTACCTTGTCGCGAAACACGCCATGGTCAATTTTTATTAGCCATGGCTAATAAGAATTGGCCATGTAAAAGTAATTTAATAAAACCTAAAGCATTTCCAAAGATATTTTTAGCTCCTACCAAAAAAAGGGGTGTTATAAGTTTGTAGTATGTGTCTGTGTATCTGTGTATGTATTAGTCCACGCACAGACTAAACGGCTGCACCGATTATGATTTTCTGTTTGAAAGGTGACTTGATGGAGAGTGTTCTTAGCTATGTTTGAAGAAAATCGGTCCAACCGTTTAGAAGATATCACATCTTTTCTAGATGTATCCTGTTGAATCTGGATTTCTTTGACACCGTAGCTCCCAAACGGCTAGATCCATTTTAATTAAGTAAATTTTGTTTGAAAGGTGGCTTGATCCAAAATCTTTTAACGAACATATTTTTAAAGAAAATTGGTCCAGCCGTTTTGAAGTTATCATCCATTTTCTTCGAGTGTCTTAAAATGTTTAATTTAATGTTATTTCTAAAACATATCCTGTACATATTAGTCAAAGCAAATCATATTTTGCAAACCATATTTACTCAATATTAAACATAATGTTAAAACTAGTATATGGGGGATTATTTGTGAAGCGGAGAGGCTAAAAATTTCTTATCTACGATTCTTACAGTTTCTGACTTAACCGCCTAAGTCGTTTTTAAAACTTTTCGGGAGAGCTGCTTAAAGTATCAAAAGCTCGCTTCCAATCATTCGTCAGTTTGTTTTTCTTTAACTTAGTTTTAGATAATTATCGTCTTAAAAAAGTTACATACTTAAAAAATTGGTAGCGATTTGATTTAGACACGAATGGAGTCCATCACACCAAAAATTAAATTTTGTCGTTGCTTCATTTAGGCGATTAAGGGTTGTGACCACAGAAATTATACCTTTATATACTATTGGTTCAGAAAATACATTTTTTAGACTCCTTAACGAGATATAGGACTTTGAAATTTGGACTAAAGGGCAGTCACGCTCTAATTCAAGTATTATTATATAGTATTAAAAAGTTACAAAACAATAAATAAAATTATAAGGCCTATAGTTTATTAAATCAGCTTTTTAAATATATAGTTGGATTTAAAAAAATATTATGAAACTTGGAACGAATCTTGTGAACGTTATTTAAAGGTCTAAAACTTCTAAAAATTATGTTACTGATGGAACAATTGAACAAACTTTATGCACAATTTGACCCAGAATCAAAAGATTTTTAAAATGTTAAACTACTTTTTATATTTTGTTGGAGAAACTGCAAAAATATATCATCAAAATAAAAAAGACAGCCATATTCTTTTTATATTTTGTATTCGCGTATGTCTAAAAACCAATTTTTTCAGGAGACTCTGTGCAATTTTTATCAAATTTTTTTTGGACGGTCATGTAAACAGATGTTGTAAGAAGTTTGCGTAAAAATTTCAGGCAAAAATTCCCTAAGGTTAAGATTCTAGAGAATAATTAAAAAAACAATTTGTCAAGAACACTAAAAGTGTGTGCAAAAAAACCTGATGGCGATAACAGTTGTTTATATTGAACTAATTCAAGCACACAACCTGAGTGCAAAATCAAGTCTGCGGGAGGCATTGTGGGCCAAAAAAAGGTTATATACTCCAATGGTAACTCTCCAAAATGATTGCACCCTATCGCTAAATCATAGGCTGAACAAATTAACAATCGATTTAACCTAACAACTACGTTAAATCTTCTAAAGGCTTACGAGAAAGAAATCAAATATTCCAATGAATCAAATATTCCAATGAATACGACACGATTGTTTGTTAGAACAAATGAAAAATAGCTTCAGTTTTTCGAATAAATGCTAAAAATATTCCAGTTTCTTTTTCGAGTTAGAGGTAACTTCCCTTTTTTACTCAGGGCATAGAGTAACATATGTTTGACTTGCTAAAGTTTCAATGTTATTGCTGTATGTGTTATTTCTCTTTTCGTAAAAGTTACCTTGTATAAAGCATAAAATAACCAACGCTTTTCACTTTTCCGATTCATAAGAAATGTTCTACATGTAGCAAAAAAGAAAAAAATTAAAGAAATAAAAAAATTAATAGAAAGAAAAAGACTTTTATTCGAATTGTTAAAAGTAAAAAGTGATCACTTGGAATAAGTTTAGTAGTCATAGTCAACTCATACTTGTGCAACTGCAGCTGTGTTTTTCTACTTTTGCACAGTTTCTTCATGTTCCTTTATTAGTTTTAAAGAAGTTTTAAAGGTAATTGAAAAAAAGTACAAAAAGTAGTTGGCGTACAAGGAGTTTTTATGAAAAATTCTGAAGAATTAAATATATTTCAATTCAACAGCCTTCGCATCATAGTTGAGCAATCTGTTGAGTGGAGGACGCCGCTTTATTTGGTATTCATCGACTTTGAGAAAGCATTTGATACCCTTTCTCATTCAGCCATATGGAGCACTCTAGCATGCAAAGGCACTCCAACGAAGATAATTGATATCGTAAAAGCACTATATTACAATGCAAACTGTCGAATACTTCATGATGGATGCATTAGTGAACCATTTGCAATTAAAACTGAAGTAAGACAAGTCTGTGCTCTGTCGCCCCTACTTTTTAATATCGTCCTAGATAACATAATGAGAAGAGCCTATTGTGAACAGAGGGTTATAACATGGGGATTCACCAGGAGGCTAGAAAACCTCGACTATGCGGACGACATATGTCTACTATCCCACAACTTCAAACTGAAGCAGCTAAAACTTGTCTAAAAATAACGACTGCTAAAACTAAAGTAATGAGAGTAAATGCTTCACAATAGACCGGAAGAATATAGAAGACGTTTCAACGTTCTGTTATCTTGGAAGCCTTCTGGCCATAACAGGCGGTCCTGCTGACGATGTGAGAAACCGAATAAAAGCTGGCAAACACTCATTTGGCATTCTAAACCCCGTATGACGATCTGCAAACATCTCAAAAAGAACCAAGCTTAACTTATTTAACTCCTGCATAAAATCAACCCCCCTCTACGGATTTGAATCGTGGAATGCAGCTCATCAGGATATTAACTCCCTATAAGTTTCATCAATCGCTGCCAAGTCGCAGAAGAGGGAGACCATCATCCACCTGGCGACGTCAAATTGAAATTGAAACGGCCAATCAAGACAAGAGCTGGAAAACTAGCATCAGACAAATCAGAATGAAATGAATTTGTTATGGCCCTATGCTCCTTATAGGAACTACGGGCACTTATTTCCATTGAATAATTGAGTTATGAATGTATGAAGAAGCTTTTATCTAATGGCGTTTTCTGTTCTTAAAAAAATTTTAAGTTGTTTTACTTTTTATTAAAAAAAGGGATGATACACTAATTTCTAATAAATTCACTTCCTCAAAAAAATATTATATTGCAAAATTGTCTTGAAAAGTGTAAGCAATGCA
The DNA here is from genome assembly GCA_956483635.1 of Panzeria rudis. Taxonomy (NCBI): domain Eukaryota; kingdom Metazoa; phylum Arthropoda; class Insecta; order Diptera; family Tachinidae; genus Panzeria; species Panzeria rudis. The sequence continues at coordinate 208,224 of OY101449.1, forward strand.
ACATATTTTTGTAGAAAAGAAAACGCCATAAGTATTAAAAACATTCTTTAACGCAAGGACGTCACTTTGCAAATTCTCTGCAACCTTTGCTGGTCCCCATATATTGATGACATTTTATTTCCAAAAAATATGAGCTTAAGTTTCTTAAAGTGATGGCTCCACAAATTAAGCAATTTAGGCATATAATAGTTTCAATCCCCTACCAATTCCGTCAATGACTAATGTTGTACCCAGTTATTTATACTATATATAAAACATTTTGAATCCACTGTGCGGTGTATGAAGAACATTAGCTATTTCTTTTCCTCTCTGCGAGATTACAAATATGAAGGAGCGTGTATGGTGTTATTGTTGGTATGTATTTTATATAAGTTTAATCAAAATGTTACGTTAAAAAGTTTGCAAGTATAATATACTTAGCTCAAACTTTACACAATAATACGCCTGTCTTTCAACTGAAGCCATACAAGTGTGTGCTGGAAGAAAGACTAAAGTCAACCATTGCTTTTATGTCATTCCATGAACAAAAAGAAGTAAAGTTTTATGGTCAAGAACAAGCAGCATAATTGTTTGAAAGTGCCAGGTAAGCAATTATTGTTCAAATGTCTACAAATAGTACTAATACTTCGACAGTTACATTAAAATTTTCAAGCAGAAACTACTCCCAGGAAAAAACTTTGCTTGATATGTAAATGAAAAAAGTAGACCAGCGTTTTAGACGAAATAACTTATTGTTTGTTTTATTTTTATTTGAGAAGCTACAAAATAATAATAACAATGAATGGCTTAATTTTATCTTGGAAGTTCATGTGTGATGATCCTGATGAAATGGGACTATATTTTTTTTCTTTTTTAAAGAGAAGTAACACAATCAGGCAATTAATGCCTTCCAGTTAATGAATTAATGTGTTACCTTCTTTGGGAAAGGGATAGTGTAGAGAACCCAGGTGGTGAAGTGGGAGAGAGATTGAAAGCTTAATTCATTTAAAACTCTGCAATTGCGAGTTTTTTGTAGAGCAGTGTTGAAGCCCCTCTGGTGTAAAATAGTGGCAATGAGTTGTTTAAGTTGTATAGCCATTTTATTAGTTCTTTTACTTCGCCGACGGTTTTGCTACAATACCGACGAAGGAGGATGCTGCGAAGTTTTAATAAAACCAAAAATATCAGTTTTTATACATATTTTTTGATTTTGAAATTACGGTTGGTATCACTGCTTAGATATGTGCCTCCACTTTACAAGTAGAGTTCTCCCGACACTCACCTCCCAACCACCTTTCTAATTTTAAGAAATCTTCCCCAAAAATCTAAAGCTATCGATATAAATATTAACTAAAAAATTTAAAAGTTTAAATGTATTTAAATTTTGTTTTAAAAGTGCAAGCGAGAATATTCACAATATAGATGGTCATTAAACGATGATTTTTTCGGAATGAGATGTAAACAGATGTTGTAAGAAGTTTGCGTACAAATTTCAGGCAAAAATTCCCTAAGGTTAAGATTCTAGAGAATAATTAAAAAAACAATTTGTCAAGAACACTAAAAGTGTGTGCAAAAAAACCTGATGGCGATAACAGTTGTTTATATTGAACTAATTCAAGCACACAACCTGAGTGCAAAATCAAGTCTCCGGGAGGCATTGTGGGCCAAAAAAAGGTTATATACTCCAATGGTAACTCTCCAAAATGATTGCACCCTATCGCTAAATCATAGGCTGAACAAATTAACAATCGATTTAACCTAACAACTACGTTAAATCTTCTAAAGGCTTACGAGAAAGAAATCAAATATTCCAATGAATCAAATATTCCAATGAATACGACACGATTGTTTGTTAGAACAAATGAAAAATAGCTTCAGTTTTTCGAATAAATGCTAAAAATATTCGAGTTTCTTTTTCGAGTTAGAGGTAACTCCCTTTTTTACTCAGGGCATAGAGTAACATATGTTTTATAATAATAACCTTTCTAATTTTAAGAAATCTTCCCCAAAAATCTAAAGCTATCGATATATTAACTAAAAAATTTAAAAGTTTAAATGTATTTAAATTTTGTTTTAAAAGTGCAAGCGAGAATATTCACAATATAGATGGTCATTAAACGATGATTTTTTCGGAATGAGAAAATGAGTTAACTGTCTTAATTTCTAAAGCGGAGATTCAGTTTACTTAATCTATCATACATGAGATTCTTCATTGGATCACTGTCTTAGAAAATACAGGTATTACTATTATTAGTTTTGCGATTGGCTGCACTGTGTGTTGCGAAAAACAGGACCGCTAGCTTAAAATTCTTCGCCTCCAAAAATAAAAGGTACTATGTACCCGCAAATCACGACAATATTTGAAAGAATATGTTGTATGTGTCTGTAAATGGATTAATTTTGTACATAGTATAAAAATATTATTCTTTAGGTATTTAATTTCTCCATCCAGCGTTTATCAAACAAGTTTATGAACTACTCGTAGTAAGAAAATACATTTTCTTTTCAGCTTCCTTTTTTTTGGTTATTTTTATTTATTGTATCTCCAATAACATTGAACTAACAATAAGTAATCAAATCTTATCTCTAAAATTTTAATTTTAAGTCCAGATAAAAATATATGTTTCAGCGGTTGCTTCTTATGTTGTCTTACGTCTCTCGTGTTCGGCTGAGAGCATGACTGTGGCCTCTAAAGTTAATGATGTTTCGGGCAAGTGGATTTGGGTACAACTCTAGTTTTTCATGCATCTTTTATGTTTAGAAGCACACAGTCTTAAGCAACGGCACATCTAAATCTTTATGAGTTCGTTTGTTGCTGATATACCATGGAGCTGCTGTAAACGTACGGAGTATTTTATTTTGTCGCCTTTGAATTTGGCTATATTTGATGCGGAGTCTACTGCAGAAACGTATTGGTTTTAGAATGGAATTGTATAGAAGAAGTTTACAATCCAAGCTTAATGCAGAGTTTCTTCCAATGGGCCAAATCATTTGAGCCGCTTTTAATTTCATTTAGGTCACCTTTGCATTTATGGGAGACTTGCACGTTGGACGACGATCAAGATGAACACCTAGATATTTTAATTCAGTGTGTTGAGGTATAGTTTGGTTATTGATTTGTACAGGCGCCAAGTTTCTCTGCACAATGTATAAGTAATATGTTAACATTTTCGTTCATTAATTTTTATCCGCCTTTATTTTAGCCATTTATGCAACTGAGGTATATACCCTTGCAGTTTGCGGAAGCTTCTTGATGGCTTTTGTGAACACTTAGAAAAGCTGTATCATCAGCGAATGTTGATATGTGTATGTTACTGCTTACCGGCAAGTCAGAGGCATATTTCAGATATAATACAGCACCGAGAATGCTGCCTTGAGGAATTCCGGCTTCAATCAGTTGTGGAGGGCTTAGGAAATTACCTTCCCTAATAAAAAATTTTCTCTCAGCTAAGTAGCTTTCTCAAAGCTTAAGGGTGTTTGCGGGTAGGTTTTGCTCAGTTTATGTATTAAACCTTCGTGCCACACTTTATAAAATGCCTGAGAAACACCGATAAAGAATGCAGAGCAATACTACAATACTTCTTTTCCTCGGAAGTTTTTCTAACCCCATTCTATCTGTTTTTTGACCGTGCTATGTTGTCTCCTAAAACCAAATTGGTGGTCTGGAATACATCCAGTACCATTCAGTATGGGTGTTAGATTACTCATGAATAGCTTTTCAAACAGTTTTGACATGTTGGACAATATACAGAAAAAACTAAATTTCATTTTATGAAAAAAGTTTAATGAAATAGTAAATGTTTTGTCTAGGAACGGACCTACAAACAAATTTGTAAATATAGAACAAAATATCTCAACAATTTCATTAAAAAAACAAGTGTTTTTTCAGTGAACCAATTTTAAAGTCTATAAAATAATTTGTTTAAAAATATCTACAAAGTGTAAACAAAAGATTTTACTAAATCAAAGCAAAAGCTTTATTGGATTTTCTGAAAAATATCAAACAATATTTTTGTCTGAATTTATATTATTTTATTTTATTTAATTTAATTTAGCGCATGGAATCAATCCTTACATACTATATATATAATAAGACAAATAAGTAGTCATATATAAAATTTTAATTATTTAAATATAAAATGATATTCCGTTTAATGGTATGAACACTCAAAGAAAAATCAACAAAATTATACATTTCATTAAAGCAACAGCACAATTTTCTTAGCGGATCAGACATAGCAAAGTTAGTACGAAAAGTTTTAACATATAAAGGGTTAAAAGAACGTAATGAGCGTTGTGGAATGTTAAAAGTTAAGTTGCTCAGTAAAAATTTACAGCAGATGCTACCATTTATAAGATTAAAAATAAAAGAAACATTGAGCATTATTCTTCGGCTTTTTAAAGTTGGTAACTTAACCTCTGCTAATCTTGTTGAGTATGATGGAAGTCCGACATGGTCATGATAAATATTTCTTAACAGAAGAGAAGGAACTGTTATTGAACAGACTCAATGCGGTCAATATGTACTTTGTAGTTCTTAAAAAATCAAAACAATTAGTTTAAAAATACTAACAAATATTACACAAAACCGCTTACTTAATCAAACAAAAATATTTACTGAATTTTTTGTAATACGTCAAACAAAATTTTTGTCTGGGTCATCATCATCCATTAACCATTTATGAAATTTTTCTTTGTTAAATGTGGTCAAATTTTAATGTTTATCTAAACACTCTAAAAATATGAATGAAAATTTACGCAACGACATTAACGAATTGATTTACTCAAAAATCGTCAGTAAACAAACTTGGTACAATCGCATTCCTTTTTCTATCATTGTTGTTTTTCATGTTGTTTTTGGTGTTTGCGTCCTAAATAAAAGTCAAACAAACATATCATTGAACAAACAAGAACATTTACTGAAAATGAAATTTATTTTTAGACAAACTTTTGTTTGAAAGTTTTTTAATAAAAATTGTTTCTGTGTAGTATTAAAGGACTATAAGATTCCACCTTCGTATGATCTATGCCTGGCTTAGGTATCATGGTAATCAGCGAAAGATTCCATTCTGCGGGATAGCATTTGAGGCGTAAACTACCGTTAAAAATAAATAGAGTTTTCCTTTTTGCAGTATAGAGTTGCTCTAAGAGCATTTTATTGCTTATTTTATCAGCGCCTGGAGCTTTTTTCAAATTTAAGCCCGCAATACAGCGTTCAATATCACGAATATTGAACCCCAAGGTAACATCTGGTATAGCGAGAACTGGTGGTAGCTTAACTATAGTATCAGAGCTATTTGGAGTAAATACGTTCTGCTAGTGGTTTCCAAACAGAGTACCTTTTCAGCGTCAGTTCTTGCCCAGTCTCCATTCGAACATCGTAGTGGAGGCTTATATATCACTGGTCTTTTGAGGCCTCTGGCTGCTCGCTATAGCGAGCAGGCTGTTTGAGTTGTTGCGTCGAGCCCATTCAAAAATCTTTGAAGAGAAGCGGTTTTTTGGTATTCTAGTAGAGTTCTAAGCTGTTTAGTGCATTCCTTCAGCCTAGATTTTAGCTGAGGGGATCTGTGATGTTGCCTTTCTCTACGAACTCTTCTTTTTTTTAGATATAAGCCGTTCTACATCTGTTGAAGAGATTTTATTATATCTGACCTGAAGATTTGTAGTAGTAGCATTTAGAGTAGCTTGCTTAAGGTTTGCCTCAAACATTCTAATAGTGTCATCTATTTGAGCAGGCGTTTTTAATGGAATATTTTCTGTGCAATGAGCACTCAAATATATTTTGTATTTCAACCAATTCATACGTGTGGTTTTCATCGTTAAATCACAAGTGGGTGATGAAGTTGTATGTGAATTAGTATTTTTTATTCGGGATTACCCTGGAAAAAATTACCGGGATCCGACACATTTTCCTGGAAAATTTTAACATTATTACGGAATTTTTTAACATTATTATGGCCACTTTAGTTTGTAAGCATACATTTTTAGTGCTGCTTTTCGAAAAATATTTTATTTTTGTGAATAAATGAAAATAACAGAGTGTCGCTAAGTAAACATGGGCTTTCGGGCCCATTTTATTTGACCCATATTGTTATAAAAGTTGCACTTTTAAGAAACTCATAAAAAACGGCACTAATTGGGCACAATAAGGAAGAATAGGCCTATATTTGCTGAAAATATCAGATTATTATTGTTATGCTCACATGGGTTTTTGAATAGTGCATTTTTCTAAAATTTTAAAGTTTCTCACTTTTTTTCGCAGAAGATATTATTTTAAGACAATGAAAGTTATGTCATGGTACCAGAAGAGTTCCTTATCTACTCCAAAAGCACTTGCCTTATGTGCATCCGGTTCACACAGGGTTAAATAGAAAATCGATAGAACGAAGAAAAAAAGTGTGTGATTTTCTGGTGGGCACTTTTCGGCCACTTAATTATTTCATTTCCGGCTTGCTCAAGCTGCTATTACATTGTCTGAGTTTTCGTCTGATTTCAATACGTATAAGTGAAATATCGTGTCTAATATACAAGTTTTAATTTTTCGTCTGAGCACAGTTGAAAATATAACTTATTCAATTTCCATCTTACATGCAATATGAGTTTTGAATGTCATCTTCTTAAAGTTAGACTTTGAAATCAGATAAAACTTCAGACAGCGCAAAGACGGCATAAGGAATATGAAATGCTCGTTATTATCGTACAAATAAATCAATAAAATATAAATACAATACAATAAAAAAATACAATAAAATATAATTTTTTTTATTCAAATTAAAAAGCATGCATCACATCTACATATTTGTTAATCAATTTGAATTACTTTCTAAAGAACTGAAATTATATTGTTTAACTAACTTCTAACACATTTAATAGATCTATGAATTGTTATTTGTTTTTTGTTCAAATAAATTAAATTAAATGATATATTGTATCCCACTTCCCCGGGAAATGAAAAAGTTTGGAAAAAGAAAAACTGTAATGTGAATATATAGTGACAATAGTAGGTGAGTAGCTTAAAGAGAAATCTAAAGGTTCTTCAACTTGGATCGTTTCGCTGGCACACCCTTTACTACTCCGAAGTCAATAACATCTGGAATTTTTTTGTCGATCTGTTGGCCAATAAGTTGGCTGAACAATTGAAATAACATTCAAACGCATTTTAGAAATTGTGTCAAACAAAATGCGACCCTTTGGTATGATGAGGCGAGATCCCAAGAACGTGTTCCTAGCGTTGTAGCCACCGGCGGCCAAAAAGCATGGACCTAGTGAATTAAAATATGTACTTTATTGACTTTCTGTAATAGAATACCTGGGAGGAGAGTAAATAGATGAAATCATCAGGTTTGTATCGTACAGAGCATGATGAAATAATATAGGTGGCATTACTACGCCAGATGAAAAATTTTTGTTCTAGCATTGTTTGTCGAGATCTCTGTCAAAGTCTTGTTTATGTTTATAACAAGTCCACGTGTTGTGTTCTTTGTTGAAATTGTGATTAGTTTATTTTATTAAAGTTTTTAATAATTTTAATTTAAATATTATAAGAAATAACTCCGACGGTAAACGCGTATGTGTGTGTGCGTGTTTTTTAATTCAATCATTTATTTAATTCATCACTTGCAGCGCGTCCTTTTGATTTTTGTTTACAATAATTTTTGACTTATACGACGACATTACAGAAACAAAAATTCCTTTTTTTTGTTGTAATGTTGTATATGTTGCCCTAGTAATGCCACCTATATTATTTCATCATGGTACAGAGTAGATCCGTTGATTTTAAAAAAGCTTCTAGCAGCTTCCCATTGTGCACTTATTGCAACACTAAATAAAAAACTAATAAAATACTCGTGTTAAGTCTAAAACTTTTTGTTGAAAACACCTAAAATTTTCTTTAGATTTAAGTCTTTCACTCTATTTTATAACATTTTCCTATTATTAGCTCATTATAATGAATTATAATCTTTTTGGTATTTTGTTTAATTTCGGTTATTAATTTCACGTCTTAATCCTAATTAAAAATTGCAGCACAAACACACGTACATATACATATGTACATATGTATATACACATAAGAAAATATGTGAATTTAGATATTGTTTCATAAATCCCAGACATCAAACGCATATACACTTACATACATGTTCATTTGTAAAGAGTGATTAAAATACTTTAGTAAAAGTTTTATGTTTTGGATGGAAGTTCATAAATGAGAAACTTATGAGCATATCTTTGAAACACCTGTTTCACTAGTACATTAAATAAACTGAATGTGTGTGTGTATGCTTCTGGATGAATGCTTCCCAGCGGGAAAGCTCAGAAGACCTTCTTACTTCAGGCCTTATTTAAGGCCTGCTTAGACAGTTTTTTTTATTCAATTACCATTCTTATATAACTGCTAAAGAAAGCCTTACAGAAGGCCTCGGCTCTTCCGTATAAAATATAAGATACATATTCCACATTCCCTTCCATGAGAAGCGAGAAGAAAAGTAGTAGCATTTTTTTGCCAAAGCAAAAGAAACTCGTTTTGTTCAGCGTTGTCACTTTTCAATTTGAAAAAGCACTGAAACAAGTAAAATAACGCGTAATATTTGAAAAAAAAGCACTCAAAATTTTTTCATTTTATTTAAAAAAATTCTTATATTGAGTAATTGCAAAACTTTCCGACAATGTCAGGAATTTTACCTAAATCTAAGTTTAGGCATTAGAGCGGGTGGATTTATTTTGCAAGAAATCGTGAGCAGAAACATAATCTACGGATAATTCTAAGAAATTTTCGCCAAGGAACTATAGTTCGGAATTGAGTTCCTAGCCCGCGCAAATCGACATATGTGTTTATATGGGATAAAACAAATAATATCAACAACATAGTTGGACCTCCGATTATTATGAAATTTGGTACGAATGATGCCTCTGGCATAACTATTATTGACTGACAAATCTTAGCACGATCTATTTTCTGGTTCGCTTAATATAGCGATTAGAGGATGTAAATTAAAAAAAAAATATACTAAACCAATTTTACAAAATTATGTATATATTTAAACCTACTTACCCTAGATGTTCCATAGTGGTGTCATATTAAAGGGCACAACCTGCACTTTAAAATATCATATGTTATGATTTTATTTCTCAATCTTCAGAGTTAAAATTTTACTAGCTTTTTTTTCTAAAATTTGACCTTTTGCCCCTTCCGATTTTTATAAAATTTGGTATAAATGATGCCTCTGGTATAACTAGTATTAGTACAACATCTTGACTGAATATACTTTCTGGTTCGCGAATAAAAGTCTCTTTAAAATGGGAAAACTGAAGAAAAAATGTACTGATCAAAAAAAAATCAACAAAAATATACTAAAACGGCTTTACAAAATGATATATATATTACAACCTATTACCCTAGATGTTCCATTGAGGTATCATATTAAAGGGAACAAAGTGGACTTTTTTATTAAAGGGAACAAGGTGTAGTTTTCATTTTTGTTATGCTTTTATTTTGCAGTCTGCAGATCTCAATTTATGTAGACTTAAGGTCAGTAAAATTTACCTCTAAAGATTGAAAAATAAAATCATAACATTCATAAGTCATTTTAAAGACCATTTTGTGGCCTTTAATATAACACCACAGTACAGTGGAAGCTTTAATGTAAGTAGTACAAATAATTCTGTAATGTCGGCTTAATACACTTTTGTTGAATTTTTAAATTTTCAAGTCTATATATTTTACGAACAATAAAGTATATTGAGCCAAGATTTTGTTACACCAGAGGCATCATTCGTACCAAAAATCTACATATTGATTTGCGTGTGCTAGAAACTTATTTCTGACCTATGGTTTATTGGCGAAAATTTTTAGAATTGTCCGTAGATTATGTTTCTGCTCCATACAAATTGACCCGCGCTATTGGACATCTTGGCCATTTTTGAAAAAATTTCGTCATATATAAAATTGAATAGCTTTAAAACGCGACATCACATAATTTTGGTGGCATTCGAAAAGTTTTATTCTCCTCTTAACAAGTATTGATTAAAAACTGCATAGCTTCCTGCTACAAGTGCATCTAAATTGCCAAAGTGATCTTTATCATTAAGCATCCTGATATGTGGTATTTTTTTAAGAGATGTAACACAATCAGGCAATTGATGCCTACCAGCTTTCTTTATTTTTTTCATAGAATGCATTTAGCTGACAATGATCTATTGAGCATAGCTTTCAAGTTGGCCGGTAGACGTTATTTCCATGAGCATTATTGCATGCCACCTAGAATATATGTCGAATTTCGTTGAAATCGAAGAGGGTAAAAACTACACTGAAAATAGTCCATGCAACATTTTACGAAAAAAACTTTCGTAGTTACTTTTTTCTTATTATATACGAAACTTTCGTACATTCCTAGAAAAAAGTTTTAGTCTAGAATTTTATTATTTTACATAAGTAACGAAAACCATTTGTATTTACTTTTTTCGTAGAATGTACGAAACTTTCATACATATTTCGAATTAGGTTGAGTCTAGAATTTTATTATTTGACGAAAGTAACGAACACTTTTCATAGTTATTTTTTTTTTTGTAAAATATACGAAACTTTCCTTTATTACGGAATACATTTTTACACCAGAATTTTATAGTTCTACGAAAGTAACGAAAACATTTACTAGTTTTTCGTAAAATATACTAAAATTTCGTACATATTACGAAATCAATTATATAAGTTGTTCTTAAAATTATTGAATCATTTAAAATTGGGCGCTAAGTGATCCGTATACATATAAGTTGTAGACAGCGTTACCGTTGAAAATTTTCAAAAAGGGGCACAAAAAGGGGATTTTGAAAATAAAGTGTTCACAAAAAGTGGATTTCTGAGAAAAGAAGGGGCAACTTTAATAACAAGAAAAAAGTAAAAAAAAGTTATTTAATTTTAAAAATAAAGGCTAGCAAACTTAAACTGCAGCTCATCTGATTAAGTTTACCATTTTAGACATAATTTTGGTAGTTCTATCAAAAACGACTGCTCAAATTACTAATAAAACTGGACTTATTAATAAATAATATGCATTACCTGAAATCTGTGCAAAAAAATTAAAGGGAATATCATTATCAACCATTATCAACTAATTCCTGCAAAACAAATTTTGTCCAAGAGCAGTCCCTAATCAGAGTAGGTTTTTGATTAATTTTATAGTTTACATTACAACTTCCCCGCGTATTGTTAGTTTTTAATTTTCGATCTTTCTAAGCCGATAAAACAATTTGAAATTTAAATGGCTCGAGGAAAATCTTTATGTGAAGCTGAAAGGGTCAAAATTAAATGTTATGCTAAAAAAGGTCTTATTCATGATCAAATTTGTAAAAAAAATTATGAAAGTCAAAGTTGTGTGAATAATTTGTTATTAACTGCCAGTTCTTGTAAAATAAAACATTTTGTGTGAGAAATTGTATTGCCATCAAAAACATATTACTAATTTCGTAAAGCAACGAAAATAATTCGTAATATTCTCTAAATATTATCATGAGTTATGAAAATATTTCGTAAAATATGAAATTTTATATTGCTTTTTACAAAATTCTTTCATAATATATACAAAGTTCTTTCGTAAAAATATTTAGTAATATTCTCTAAATATTACCTTAAACGATGCAATTATTTCGTAAAATGTAAAACTTTTTTCTCTTATATAAAAAATTATTTCTTAAAACACAAAACATACTTCGTAAAATAAACACAAAAATTTCGTTCGTTTCGTATATTTTACGAAAGATCTCGTGGTGCGAAATTACAAAATATTTCGTAACGATTTCGTTCATATGTTGCATGGTTTTTTTCAGTGTAGGGATGTAGCGATACGCTTTTTACCGATACGATATTGATACTCAAAAAGAAGTATCGGCGATACCGATTCCGATACCGATACTCTAGTAGGGTAATTTTGTAATTACACAAAATTAAAGTGTAAGATGTTATCAATATTTAAAATTGATATTAACCCAGTAAAAAAAGCTGGAAGTAATATTTAAGGAGCTACATTTTCATTGCTTCCAAAGAATCTATATTAATAATATGCAGATAATTAGTAGAAAAGCAAGTAAAATTTTATTTAAGTCATACGAAAATTCCTAATTCGTTTATAATTTATAAAAAATTCTCACCATGCTTTTTAAAAATCGAGTTTTTAAAGTACATTTATCAACTCATATTTTTCTAAATAACTTAATAGCGTAATTGTTAAAATTCTTTTAAAAGTTTATATTTATTCACTTAAATTTAGATGAGAACACTTTTGCGTTTAAATTCGCATAAAAATAAACAAGTTACGAAAATGGATAATGTTTCATCCTTTTGCATTGACGAAAGATCAATATAGAACGCCGAAAAAGAAATTTTTCCTAACATCGCTTCCAATTCGGTGATTGGTAATCAAAAAAGAGAACTTCTTGCAGTGACAAGCATATTTAAAGCAGGGCAACTTTTTTATGGCACATGCCATATTTGCCATTTTTAAATTATATCGTAAAAAAAGCTATTTTCCATAATCCTTGCCATAAAATGCCTTTTTCCTTAGTCTGGCAATACATTGTTACAAAATATGTTTCCGAACTTAAATAAGCCTCCAGCACCATGAGTTTCCAGAGGGGGTACTTGGATTAATGCGGCAATATACTATTATGATAATATCAATGAAATATGTTACGTTTTAAATATGCTTAGTGAAAATGAAGCGGAATCCATACAAAATTCTAAATTAATAGTGCAAAAACCCGGAATAAAATCTGACCTACTGTATATAGAAAGTAATTGTGAGTGTATATGTATTACTAAATTGCAAACCAAAAGTCTTTCCATAAATGAAAGCTTGGCAGTTATTGATAATGTGAAAAAAAGGACCCAAAATGCGAAAAAAAATTTTTTTAATGAACATGAAATTTTATATCGAAATAAGGAACTAAAATAAAAATATTAATTTTTCAATAAAAATAACACGGATTCATATATTGAAACTTTATCCACATCTGAAGTAAATGCATTTAAAATTGTTCCAGTAACATCTACTGCTGTCGAACGTGTCTTTTTCATATATTCAACTGTTTCATGTAACAACAGAAGATCATTCGTCTTTGAAAAAAAAAAAAAAAATACATGATTGTAGTGTGCAATCAATATTTAATGAAATTAAATTGTATTTAAATATTTATTTTTGAGTTTTATTTTACGGTATTTTTTGCCATTTAACGTTTTTTCGCGCTATTTTTTGCCATTTTTAAGCTTTTTCGTGCCATTTTACATACATTTTTAGCACATTTTCGTGCCATTTTAAACTTGCCCTGCTAATTCGAAATTATTCAAATTTCCACTATGTACTTCCGGATTACAAATTCTGAATTTTCATGACTTCTTTGGAGTGTCTTTTTTGCCGGGAGCGAGATTAAAAAACAACGAACTGAATTTGAATTCATGGTAAAATTAAAAAAAAAAATTATTTTTTTACAAAATAACATCGTAAAATACTATTAATATATATAAATGAGACTTAAAAACAATGAACTGAAATTAATTCATGGTAAAATTAACAAAAAAATTGTTATTTGTTAAGAAAAAGCTCTGAAAAAGTATAAAAATTATCGTCATATCGACAGTAAAATATCGCCGATATCGGAAAATATGAAGTATCACCGATATATCGGTATCGGTTTCGGTTACATTCCTAGTAAAAGCATAAACTCTTTATTTTGTGTAAACAATTTTTTAAATTGCTCTTAATTGTGAAGCAAACGATATACGTACAAAAATACTCTTCTAGATGGACTTTGACGCTTTTAAAAGACAAAAAAAAAAACGTAGCCGATTGATCGAATGTACTTCTTATAAATTTGCTATTTTTATTCTTGTGCAAGACTGCAAAAAAGTATGACCAGGAAATAGTTACATTAACAAACAATTTTACCTTTAAAAAATATTTTTTAGATAAACAAATTTATTTTGAAATGTTGGGTTTAGTGCCACCGTCACAAAAAAAAACTAAAAGTCAGATTAAAAAAGACTGAGCACTAACTCTAAAAGTTTCCGCTTCGAAAAGTTGAAAAAGCAGAAATTTACGTACAAGAGACATCATACATATTGGTATTATATCGTTTATGATGGAGCTGATTAACTTATTCTTAACTATTCTTAACTATTAAATTCGTATATAAATTACTGTAGATGAAAGGAAATAATTCGAAATAAAAAAAACATGAATAAATATAAAGAAGCAACTGTAAAAATACCGAGAAAAAAATGTACCTCCATTTGCTTTTTGAGAGACCTTCATTAGAAACCCTTCAAAATTACCTTTTTATAAGGTTTTTTGTCAGGTCTTCCAGAACTAGTGTAAAAAACTTGTGTAAAAAAGGTATAAGTATGGAATGGAGCGAGCAGTACTTGTTTATCCAAAAAAGGAATGTAGAGGCCTTCTGGAAGGCATCCGTACTCCTTCTATTTCCCGCTGGATTAATGTCTTTATAACTGTTCATTGTAAACACCCGGAACCATCCCAAAAAATAGGAAATAAGCCCGAAAACACATATCCACGTTCGAGCGTTCACACATTGATGGCAAACATGAGAAAAGAGCATATATAAAAAACTAAAGATTATGTCTGTTTTTAGTTTTTTTTTTAATTTTTACATTCAATATCATTATATCACACAAAAGCCACAACAGCACAATAACACATTCACCCACATACAAACGCACAAAGGCAGAGATACACTTTAATACTACATAGTTTCAAACACTGCCACACACCAACAGAAGCTAGCGGAAGCATACACTAAAACAATGTTTAACAGTAAAACTAAGTACTACAAGTACCATTCATTGTACTTTTAAGGGAATGAGTTTTTAGTATGAGTGCTAGTTTACCCAAGCGCATGTGTGTGTGTGGCCTAAGATGAGGTGTAAGATAGACATAGTACTGTTATGTAAGTATTGGTATGTATTTAGGAATAAATAGATGGATAAATGCTTCTGTTGTTTTCTTCGAATGTTTAGTATGAAGAGAAAAATTTTTAAGGTGTACATGACATGTGAGAGTAATTGGATTACTTAAAAGCTTCTAAGTGTCTAAAAGTATTTAAACTTAAACATTGTTAGACAATAACAACAATAGAACTCTCCACACTAGAAATATCTGACTACTAAAATAGCAATGGTTTTAGCCACCCCTATTATTTTTTAAGCTCCTACTTCATAAAATTTATATATTTATATATATTATTATAAATAAAAACAACGAATTCAGCTCAGAAAAAAACAGCAGTAATTCAATTCTTCACTTAGATTTTCTTTTTCTATTTCGTTAGATATGAGCAAATGAATTTAGCTTTATTTTGTCAACAATGTAGGAAAAAATTAGATGAAGTCTTAAAATCCTTGACCCACACTTTCCGAGGCAAATATATACAGTGGCGGAAGAAATAATAGGGACAATTTAATTTTTCACAATAATGTCTGATAAGTTTTTTTGAGCTGCGAGTTCAATGATGCAACGGTGCCAACAAGTAGTCAAATATTTGGTTTAACTAGTAAAAGCTAATTTTGTTCTGTAATATATAAAATGTCCCTATTATTTTTTCGAGATTTATAATTTTTGATTTGCATAAATTTTCGAATGCAGCAGGTTTGTAATTTTTTTTTGTGTTTTTTACATGGACAAATTCAGTGCCTTGAATTTAATATGTATATTTAATTTTATTTATGCAAAAGCATAAAAATATTTAAGAAAATACTGAAAATTTTTTTGTCCCTATTATTTCTTCCGCCACTATATATATATAATGGGTGTTTTTTATTGAGGTATAGAACTTTAAGTTGGCATCACTTTTTTAACTGGCGGCCATTTTGTCAGCTGTCAAGTGATTAATATTTAGTTTGGTTTGCCATTTCATCATGAACAGGTTGACAAAAGAACAACGCTTGCAAATCGTGCAAATTTATTTCGAAAATAATGGTTCAGTTTGCGAAGTTTACCGCAAGCTCCGTCCATTTTATGGTCGACATAATCGTCCATCAGAGCAATTAATTCGGTTAACCATGGATCGTTTTCGCACTACGTTTACTCTATGTGATAATACGCATCGGCAGAGACGTCGAACAGTGCGCACCGAAGAAACAATTGCCGCTGTAGAGCAAAGTGTTGAAGAGGACCCGAATGAATCGATTCGCCACCGTGCACAGCAATTGGAGCCATGATAACCGACTATTTTGTTCCCGAATTGGATGGCATGAATGTGGATGAGTTGTGCTTCCAACAAGACGGCGCTACATGCCACACAGCGCACGTCACAATCGATTTATTGAAGGAAACATTCGATGAGCGCATAATTTCGCGGAATGGACCTGTCAATTGGCCACCAAGATCGTGCGATTTGACACCATTGGATTATTTTCTTTGGGGATATGTGAAGTCGCTCGTCTACGCCAACAAACCAGAAACGTTAGGGGACTTGGAAGCCAACATTCGTGGCGTTATTGCCAACATACGGCCCCATATGCTCGAAAAAGTGGTTGAAAATTGGACCTGTAGAATTGGCTTTATTCGAGCCAGCCGCGGCGGCCACATGCCCGAAATCATATTTTAACATTAATGGCATAAAATTATCCTTCCAATAAAGCCAAATTGATGGACATTAAAACGATTTTCTTGTGTTTTATTTCAATTCGAAGTTCTATACCTCTAAAAAAAACACATGATATATATATATATATATATATATATATATATATATATATATATATATATATATATATATATATATATATATATATATATATATATATATATATATATATATATATATAATTATATATATATATATATATATATATATATATATATATATATATATATATATATATATATATATATATATATATATATATATATAATTATATATATATATAATTATATATATATATATAATTATATATATATAATTATATATATATATATATATATATATATATATATATATATATATATATATATATAATTATATATATATATATATATATATATATATATATATATATATATATATATATATATATATATATATATATATATATATATATAATTATATATATATATATATATATATATATATATATATATATATATATATATCTATATATATATAAATAAATATATATATATATATATATATATATATATATATATATATATATATATATATATATATATATATATATATATATATATATATATATATATATATATATATATATATATATATATATATATATATATATATATATATATATAAATTTCTTTTCTTCGACCTTTTCTTTTATTGAATAACAATAAAAAAACTTTTGATTTTAAGCTCAAGGTCATGACCTTGACCTTAAAATTAAATGATTATGTTAATATATAACCGGCCATGACCGATCTTAGCTTACATTGTGTGTCAATTATAACTTTGTCATATTTCTTGGCATTGCGATAAAATCTAATAAGCTTTAAATAATTTCTTTTTTCTATAGAAAACTAAAGGCCTTGTTCATGATTAATAGTTTTGGTCTAAGAATAAGTGATTTAAAAAATTTATTTTGCGTGGAAATTGGTTTTATATACAGTCCAATTTTTTCCAGTTAACAACTTGCTCAGTAAAAATTTTATTTTTAAATAATTTTTTCGTTATATCAATATGTATTTTCTTTTGTTGATTTTGCTGTTATTTGATATAAGTACTGCCAACACAATTGAAAACCAAAGACTAACAATTTTTATATATTAAATGCATATAAAAAATGAAAGATTTTATTTTATGTCTACAAAACCTTAAGTTTTTTAGAGTAAGCAGCATTTGTATGAGAAAAATTATTTAAAAAAAGACAACTTGCTGCTTTTATTTTCCTGCTAAACAAACACAACTGCATACATAAGTGCATGCTTAACAACAAGCTTTCGATCAAGGCACAACAATATCTGTTATGGATGTACCTTTCTTTCGATTGTTAACAATCATTCAATTATATAAATTTGTGTATATGCAAGAGTAGGTTTATCTGAACCTCTTGCTGCCGTTTTCCAACAGTGTTTTTGGCAAAGTGGTTGGTGCGTTAGATTTCCAACCTGAAGGAGCTTAGTTCGATACTAGTTGAAGTTAAAATACAAACAGTGAGTAGAAATACAAAATAAAACAAATTCAAAAGTGTGTATAATCGATAAAAAATTCAAACATAAAATAAATTAGCTAAAAATTTCGTAACAAAATTGTTATAATTTCAGTTCATAATTTTGTTCGATTTTGCTGAAAAATTTCAAATAAATTTTTTTTAATATCCTATTCAATTAAATGAAAATTTTAAAAAAATTTCAACTTATTTCGTTTATACGAATTTTCATAGGTTGTAATCTAAACATTTTTTTACTCAATTCTTCGGATTTTTTTAATCAAAACGCATATTTATTTTTTTCTGTGTAAACATAAAATGTTTATGAATAACTCAGTAAATAAGTATGGAATTGTTAGCTTCCATCTAATTTCATTAATGTATGTAAATACCATTTAAAATCTTCTCATTGCTAATGTTTTGTGCATGTGCGAGTAAATTGAAATTTTATTTGTGCGTTAAAGTTGACTCCATAAAACAGTGGTGGCCATTCTCTCAATTTCCTATACTCGCGAGTATAGGCTGTTCTTTTTATCATCAACACACATACACTGTGTGTGAGACACACAGCCTATCTATTTAGCCGCGAAGCACATACACAAACAAAGCATAAGATAGTGTGCGTATGGCCTCTGCCATAAAAAGATCTTGCTTGGTTTTCTGTTTTACACATTCAAATAAATTTATATTTTTTGTTTCTTGGTATGGCTGCCTGTGTAGCTCTTTTGTTATTTATTTACGACTTTTGGTAATTAGTCTTTAAGTGTTTATTTGAATTAGTGAGTGTAAGAATGTTTGCAAGTAGCATGTCTCTATTATGTGAAGAAAAACAGTACGTACATTATTTCTCGGTTTCATCCCCTAAAAATATGCAAATACACTTTTAAAAAGTTCAAAATGATATTGGTAGTGTCTCAAATCGACCCAAATCTTGAAAAATAGTGATTTTTTATCTTTTCACTTTAGCCAATCATAAATAATTCAGCATAAAGTACTGCAGCTTGTTGTTATTACAAAACATTAAAAATTAGTAAAATTAAAACTCCCGTATTGAAATTATAAAAAAATCTATCAAAAGATATTTTTAACACGTTGCTATTAGCTGGCTTCGATTTGCGGAAATAAGCATCTTCTGTTGCTTGGACGACTACAATACAGAGCAATTTTTTGATAGTTACCTCTAAGCCATCTAATGTATTTTGTTTGTTATTCCTTCAAGCAACAGAGGGATACCCTAATTTTTACGCATACATACATAAATGTACATGCATATGATTTTTTATGGCATGTTTGCCTTATTCAGTTAGCAGATCTGCTCATGAAAAGATTTTTGAAATTCTTATGAAGTGTTATTGTTTACTTATATACTACGTGTGCGAGGGCTACGCTTATAGTATTTATAATAATAAGTGGTCCTTTATATGCGTGCGCACATTTTTCTGTATGTGAGTTTATGTGAATTAGTTTTTTTTATTAGCCAGAGCAGTGTTTGTTAATGAAGATAACAAACAATACATTATTGTTGTGGTTATTTACGTTAATGGATGTTTCTATTTTAACTTGTTGTATTCTTCTTGTTTAACTCGTTTTGTATCCTTAAGCTTAAGAGAATAGAAAAAATAATATATGTATACCAGAAGGTAAAATTGCATTAGCTTATTGTTTATAATTATAATTTTGGATATTTAACAGATTACGTTATAGAAAGCAAAATACCATTAAACAATTATCGCAAGTACTTCGTCCTCTATACCAGCGTTGCCCAAGCCATATGCGCTTGGTGCTTATTTGTTTTTGTAAAAGCACTTAGCTATAGGCCTTATGTCTAAACATACACACAGCACTCAGCAGTAGCAATCGTGTGTTTGGCTGTGTGCTTTAATACACACATACAGCACTCAGCACTAGCAATGCGAAATACACAAACAACTTTGTCTTATTAGTTTTTTTGTCGTTCTTCAGTGTATACAGGCAAGTGCAAAGCAACAACAAATAAATATTTGAAATATTTATTTTCTTTGTATGCGTTGGTTTTTACAACAAAAAATATTGAATAAAAATCTATTTTTCTTTATATGTATTGGTTTTTGCTCTTCCATAAGAAACTTTTGGGCACGCCTGTTCTATACAAAAAACCCCTTAAAAATATAATAAGATATGTATTTTTGAAGTAAATTTTTCAGACTAGCTGGTTTTAAAGTCAAATAGTAAAAATTATATTGTATTGTCATTAAGCTTGAGATTTAAGCTGAACGTTATT
The DNA here is from genome assembly GCA_956483635.1 of Panzeria rudis. Taxonomy (NCBI): domain Eukaryota; kingdom Metazoa; phylum Arthropoda; class Insecta; order Diptera; family Tachinidae; genus Panzeria; species Panzeria rudis. Next base: position 228,635 of record OY101449.1, read on the forward strand.
TCATACAAGTAAAAATACCAGTAGCTTATAAAATTATATTTCGTATATTAATATTTGTGGAAGAAAATATGCAAAATTAATTAGTGAATACCCAAAAAAAGTTGGTAGTTGTTCCCAAGACATAACACTTACATTACCTACCAAGAAGTACAATCACTAAATTTAATATTCTAGGACTATTGACAGCATTTGTTGTAGAAAATTTTTTAATCGAATAACCTTCAGCTCTTTAGATTAAACGGCAGATAACACTAGGTCACAAATAACAAACTTTTGTCTGTTATTTGTTTCTAGCATACTTTTTCTCATGGATTTGGACCTACTGAACACGAAAATGAATTTTAAAAATTTTTCTGTCGATTGGTTTGCGAGATACAAATTTTTTAATTTTTTTTTTTTAATTTTTGGAGGTACACTTACTATTTTGAGCATATCTTTAGTCTTCTTTGACCTATTTTATCCTACTACTACTCAAATTAAAGACAATTGAGCCGTCTACAACTTATTCTCAGAAAATTTTCAAATCGGGTTAGTAGTTTTGATGTCAGCTATACGTAAAAAAATTAAAATCGCTGTTAACATCGCGTTTTATATTTTATATGAATTTTTACATGAATTTTTCAGCCACATTTTTAGTAAAAAAACCCAGTTTTTTAACCTTTTTAAGCCGCCAACATCAAAACTACTAACCCGATTTGAAAATTTTCTGAGAATAAGTTGTAGACGGCTCAATTGTCTTTAATTTGAGTAGTAGTAGGATAAAATAGGTCAAAGAAGACTAAAGATATGCTCAAAATAGTAAGTGTACCTCCAAAAATTAAAAAAAAAAAATTAAAAAATTTGTATCTCGCAAACCAATCGACAGAAAAATTTTTAAAATTCATTTTCGTGTTCAGTAGGTCCAAATCCATGAGAAAAAGTATGCTAGAACCAAATAACAAAATGGCTGTTGCCTAGTGTAATGGACTAGCTGCAATATGGTCCTATGTAATACATATAATTTTTAAATAAGGGTTTGTAATTAAAAGACCAGTGCTTGCGTGTTAACGATTGCAAATAATATATGCAATCGTTAGAACACCAAACCTATCATGAACTTGATCCTGATTTTGGTCTATGTTCTTTTACCGGCGTACATTTTTGGATAGGAACTTGGCCTTATTTTCACGTTTATACTTCTGTGCGTACAGTATTTACATAGACCGTTAGACCGTTAACCCTTTTTTTAATAAAGCAAATTAAAATCAAAATGTTTGTATAATATATTTCTCACTAAAAAAAGGTTGGCCGGTTTTTCTGAAATTTAAGAACTGTAAGCGGTTTTTTGAAAATTTCAAATAGTCGAACTATTCGAAAACAGGTTTCTGGAAAATGTCGAATAATCGAGCCCCCTAGTATTTAAATTTTTTTTCCATTTTTCGCTATATGTTTCAAGACATTCAAAATTACATTATAAGACCTCCACTCGTATCCAACAGAGCTTTAAAGTCCGGGAATAAAAAAACCCTAATTACAATCTAAGTACTTAGATAGGTCGCTCAGAACGGCATTCTGATATCAGGGACTATTATCTAGATCAGGCGTGCCCAAAAGTTTCTTATGGAAGAGCAAACACGAATACATATAAAGAAAACCTAATTTTTATTCAATATTTTTTTGTTGTAAAAACCAATGCATACAAAGTAAAAAATATTTGATATATTTATTTGTTGTTGCTTTGCACTTGCCTGTATACAGTGAAGAACGACGAAAAAACTAATAAGCCAAAGTTGTTTGTGTATTTCGCATTGCTAGTGCTGAGTGCTGTATGTGTGTATTAAAACACACAGCCAAACACACGTATTGCTAGTGCAGAGTGTTGTGTGTGTATTAAAGCTCACAGCCTATAGCTAAGTGCTTTTACAAAAACAAATGTTCACAAAGCGCATAGGGCTGGGGCAACTCTGATCTAGATACTTGTTTTCATTTATCACTAGGCAACTATTAGCAGAATTTACATATCATTTGGTTTAAACTAGGGATGTAACGAATACCGATACCGATACCGATATATCGGCGATATTTCAGATTTTCCGATACATCGGTATCGGCGATATTTTACTGTCGATACGACGATACTTTTAAACATTTTTTCAGAGTTTTTTCTGACAAATTATTTATTTGTTGTTAATTTTACCATGAACTAAACTCATTTCGTTATTTTTTAAATCTTATTAATATCAATTTTAAAAATTAATAATATTTTATACTATTATTTTGTAAAAAAATTATTTATTTTTTGTTAATTTTACCATGATTTCAAATTCAATTCGTTGTTTTTTAAATCTTATTCCAGCAAAAAAAGACACTCCAAAGAAGTCATGAAAATGTAGAATTCGCGATCCGGAAGTATTGCGAATTTGGATAATTTCTAATTAGTTTTACATATCCTTGCCATTGCAAGAAGTTCTGTTTTTCGATTACCAATCACCGAATTGGAAGCGATGCTCGGACAAATTTCTTTTTCGGTGTTCTATAATGATTTTTCCTCAAGAAAAAAGGATAAAAAATTACCCATTTTCACAATTTTTTTAATGCGAGTATGGCGAGAATTTTTTAAAATTATAAAGGAATTAAAATTTTTTTCTTGCTTTTCTACTAATTACACTATGCGATAAATAAAGACTTTTGGAAAAACATAAGAACTGGACAGTACAGGTTCGATTTTCCTACAATGGGGTAGTAAAACACTTTACTCAGTTTGGCGAATTTGGTGACCAATTTTTTTTATGGACCTCCAAATTTTCTAAAAATCAGTAGGGCCTCAAAAAACGGTGTCATCAGTATTTGGCCAACAGCTAATTCAAACTTTATAATACCGCTTAACTGTATATGGCAATAATGTAGCTAAGAGTCTGTTTAACAGATTTTTTTAACATTTCATGCCAAAAATTTTTTTTCGTTAACTTTTTGTTGACAAATTAAGGAAAAAAATGTTTTTTCACTTTTTTCAGAATAACTTACAGCGACTTCTAATTTTTAACTAACAATATTTGGCAAACTTATAGTTACGGTAGAGCTGAACAACTTTTGTGGACATATCAATACAATCTGCACGTATCTAGACATTCTAATAGCTCACACAGACCACTTTTTACCTTAAAATTTTAGTTTTTCACTATTTTTTATGCTAAAAATTTTTTTTTTAAATTGTATATTCAAGTGCATACTTCTTTGTTGTGTTTCACTAACATTTTGTGCCCAGAAAACTAATATGTTCCTATACTTTTTTTGAAAAAAAAATTAAAAAAAATTATTTTATTCACTTTTTTCAGTATAACTTGTAGGAACTCCAAATTTTTCATTACCATTATTTGGCAAAACAACAACAAACAATAAAAAATAGTAAATACTAAAATCAGCAACATAAGAAGTGGAACAATAGCAAAGAAAGCAAAAAAAATGCAATAAAAATATAGCCTAACTCGTAAAAACTTTTAAGGTAAAAATTAGTTTTTCTGGGCTGTTTAGGGTGCCCAGATACATTCAGATTGTATTGACATGTTCACAAAAGTTGTTCAGCTTTACCGTAGCTACAACTTTCCCAAATATTGTTAATAAAAAATTACGAGTCCCTGTAAGTCATTCTGGAAAAAGTGAAACAAAAATTTTTTCCTTAATTTTTCAAAAAAGGTACACGAAAAAATTATTTTTTGGCATAAAATGGTAATAAAATCTGTTTAGCGAACTCTTAGCTACATTATTGCCATATATAGTTAAGCGGTATCACCGAGTTTGAGTTTTCTGTGGGCCAAAAGTTGATGACACCTTTTTTTTGAGGGCCCGCTGATTTTCCAAAACTTAGGAGGTCCATAAAATGAAATTGGTCACCAAATTCGCCAAGCTAAGTATAGGGTTTTACTACCCCGTGGTAGTACAATCGAATCTATACTGTCAAGTCCGTGTGTTTTTTGGACTGTTGCACTGTGTTATCTGCATATTTTTAGTAAATATTTTTTGGAAGCAAAGAAAATGTAGCTCTTAAAAAATACTCGCAATTTTTTATACTGGGTTAATAACAATTTTAAATATTAATAATCTCTTACACTGTAATTTTGTATAATAAAAAAATTGCACTTGAGTTTTGTTAATCTAAACTTGAACTCAATTTCAATATTCGTATCGGTATCGGAATCGGTATCGGCGATATTTATTTTTAAGTATCGGTATCGGATCGGCAAAACGGCGTATCGTTACATCCCTAGTTTAAACGCATGGTTACGTATGAGTAACAAACTGTTAAATTCCTTATACGCACCAGTGATATTCATTTATATATATATTTTGTTAATATAAGAAGAGCAATGTAAGTAGTAATCTGGATATGTTCTTGGGCCTTGATCAGTAGCGATAAGTACTGAGTCCCTAATGAGTGTGCCCAAAACAGAAATGAGTTAAGCCCCCAAGGTTTGGCGAGTTACTTCATTATGAACTAAGTCACCAAATATAAAATTGAACTATGCTCACAAAATAAGAACTAAAATTGTACACTTTTAAGTCCCGAAAGTCGTTGCAGAGGCACCGCATTCAGAACTTTGGGGACTTGGTTCATTTCTGTTCATCTATGTTATTAGTAGTGGCTCTATCATGTACGTTAGTAGATTTTGTAATAATACAAAAAATTTTTGCACCTTCTATATTTTTAATAACGAATATTTTTGTAAAAAGATATCGTTTCTATTTTTGATGCCTATTTGTTCAAAGCACTTGTCCACTTTGTATTCTGTCACTTCATAATCAATGAATTGAAAAAGCTATGACAAAAAAATATTTAATTTCTCCTTGCTTACTTTTAAGCACTAACCAAAAGAACTTGAAAATACAAAAGGAAACCTAATTTAACAAGATGTAAAAGTATGCATACAAAAGTTAAGAAAAACAAGAAAAGTAAACAAAACAATTTAAAACTAAAAAAAATATAATTTAAGTTTACTTCCGCTGAACTAAAGCCATTTTTGTACTCATTCTGATAACGTTTTTTTTCAATTCTTTTATTTCGAGCAAATGATACATTATAAAGTTTTTAAAAATTAAAGCCTTAAAATTTCTTTCAATATATTTAGCCTAAGGAGGGAATGGCTTAAGAGAGTGATGGAAATAAAAAGAAAAATAATATCAACAATATGCCAGCTGAACAAGGTAACAAGAAGAAGAAAATGAACAGTTCAAAGTACCCTACAAGCTATGTTGCAAAATTTAATAATTAGGTATTAGTTTGCTTAATGTAAGCTACTTACGATTTGAGCGGAAAACTAATCTAAAGGAAAGACAGTCTGTCACGAGACAAGTCACGTGACTGGTTCACAAGGACAGTCAATTAGCTACAGTTTTTCAACTTTATATAAGAGGGACCGGACCTACCACTTTTACGTGGCATTGTCATTGACATATTTAAGATAGTCGTTGACAGGTTCTAGATCCCAACTTAAGGCACTTGTAAAATTACTGTACTTTAAACAAATGTTTTCAATACCATTTTCAGCCGCCATTAGACAAGTACGTTGAAGACAATTGGTAAAAATTTCTCACAGGGTACTTATTTTCTTTTCGGAAGTTGAGAAAGTGAGGGGCACCCACTACAAATGTTATTACATTAGCTGTGTTCGATTATCTGCTACAAGCTTTCTACATTTACCATATTTTACTACTTTTACTCCAAAAGCGTTCGAGTACACATGAAAGGTGACAGATAATAAGGTAAATAGAAATAATACCAATTGACTTCATTTCCCACCATAAAGGCAAATAAAGTCAATTGACTTTACTGCGTTTTCGAAAAGGAAATAAAGCAATTGACTTTATTGCTCTTTCAAACATTTATTTTGCATAGCATCGCGATACTTCCCAATGAATAATAATCTGAATGTACCAAGTCAATATTAGTATCAATTAAAAGCCAAAATTTATTAGTATTTTCCATTATAATTACAAATTTTAAGAAATTTTAGTTTTATTACTAAATATCGTCTACGTAGCCGGCTTTCAGCCGGGCTTAAAGGATTTTTCCTCTAAGTATATCGAAAAGCGGCTTCGCTGAGTATACATTTTTGCATAGCCGGCCTGTGGTCGGACTTCAGTACTTTTTCTTCTAAGTATATCGAAAAGCGGGCTCGCTGAGCTAAGATTTTCTGACTAGGCCCTAGTAGTGGGAGATATTTATTCGATAAACGCTGAGAAGAAAACCCATAAGTCCGCCCAAAGAGAAAATCTTAACTAAGTGCAGCCGCTATTCGCTTAACCAAAACCAGAAAATCGTTGAGCCTTGCCAAAGGCCAGATATAACAGAGTCTTTACTCAGCGAAACCGCTATTCGATATACTGAGATGAAAAAATCCTTAAGCCCGGCCAAAGGCCGGCTATGTAAAACACTTTACTTTACGGACAGATAAAAATCATAAAGACCGGTGAAGGCCGGCAATGCAAAAATCTTTACTCAGCGAGGCCGCTTTTCGATATACTGAGAACCTGAAATACTTTAAGCATTATTGAAGTTATTTCCATTTGAATAACGAAATAAAGTCAATTACTTTATTTCCAAATTTGGTCGAGAAAAAACAGTTTGGGAGAAAAATTGAGAAAGTATTATAGTGCATCACTTGACCACCATCGGCCGATATACACATGTCTCTTCCAGATTTTTCCTGCATGTTTTTGGCTGATTGTGTTTGATTTTGTTGTTGTTGTTTTCTCTTAACAATCATTTATTTATATTCTTTACGGCCTAAATGAGACCATATTGACAGCACACAACAATAACAACTACATCAAGAACAACAAAAATGAACACACAAAATGATGTTAAAATTTGTTAAAGCAAGAAGGACTCCTATCCGTATAGGAAGTCCTTTGGCATTTTGTCATTATGGAGACACTATGAAATATTTAAAAGAAAGCGAATGTACGTGTACATGTGTGGACGTGTATGAGAATACAAATATGTAATAAACAACCAGAACAAAGCATCTCCATATAAACATCATTAATAATAAATTGAACAAAAGGTGTTTGTAACTGTATTTACTTCATCATTTTCTTTTTATTTTCTTTTGTTGTACGGATGTGGTATTTTGTCAAGGTTTTACTTTATAACTAAATTATCCGAAACCGAAACAACAACGAAAACAAAAGATAAGTAAACCATAAAACAACAACAAAGCAAGTATTTCGTTACAGAAGATAATATATGGTCCTAAGAAAGTAGTGTAATAGATTTAACTTACTTATGCACTTGCACACATATATTTAATAAACAAGAATAATTTCTTATGTGTGCAACCATACGAACACTCGTAACATGGTTAGTCAAAAAAATAACGTGTTAGTCGCTTCTAGATGGTGGTCGAAAGAAAGTTTGAAATTTACAAGTACACGCGTTCATCTCGTTTGGTTAAAAGAAATATATATAACTTTTCCAGTCACCCATATTTCAGTTCCAGGGAAACCAATTCTTCCCGCCAGAATGTTCTTGACATTATAAAAAAATGTTTGCCTCATCATAGTGACTTCCGTAATAGAAAATGTGTGCACGGTAAATAAGTAAAAGGGAGCCAAAAGTTAGGTTTGACGCTGTCCAACAGTTTTAAACGCACTTGTTTATGTATGACATTGGATTTTACTCAATGTATGTTTTTTTTACTTCCATCTCCATATATTGCTGCTTCTTTTGTATTCATCTGAGCAAATTCCTGTTTGTTATAAGTAAGTAGGCTTTTGCTATTTCTATACGAACATAATGTTTGCTGTTGCTATTGCTGTTCCTACTTGAGTGGCTATATGTCTTAATTTATTGCCTAAAGTGCTTGTTTTATATATAAGTATAAGCATATTGTGGTTTTTGTTGCCTACATTATGTTTCATTTCCTTTTATCAGACTTGTATTAAATTTTTTTAGGAGTTTTTATGATTTTTTCTCTCTCCATTTCATGTATAAGATTTTTTTTTGTGAAAAGACCACATGTGTTAACATCTTAATATATAAAAACTAAAAAAAAATTTATTGAGTCGTAGAAAAACAAAGGTTTACACAAACGAATAATATATATTATGGGAAGCTGTAGTGGTCGTATAATAAATGTCATATAAAACAATGTTATTGTGAATGCTAAATAGAAAAAAAATAAACAAAAACAGTTTATGCATAATTCAATCAAAACTGAACATAAACAATAAGAACAATATAATAAAACAATCCCCCACGTTTATCCTAAAGGTGTTCGAATAAGATACAGGTGGCAGTTAATTTGTGTGAGTATTGCTTAAGACGATTTATGAGTTAGTCTAGAAAACTACGAAAAATTGTATACGCACAACATTAAAGCGGGTCGACCTCCATACAAAAAATAAAAGTTGTCATCCCCTAGAATGAAAGACATGTTTATGAAGTTTCTAAAACCTAAATTTTTTGCCATGCCCCAAAATACGGCATTTTTTGTTTTTGATATATAGCGCAGCCATTTAAAGTCCGATCTGATTATATCGTTTATTGTTGTTCATGGCTTGAATATATGTAGCTTCGTCCTTGCTTCTGGTGATTATTTAATCGGGCATCTAATTCTGGCCGCCACTTATGCCATCTCGGATCCTTCCCCCTTAATGTAAAATTTTCTTGCACGTGGAAAGAAATTCGTTTTCAAACTAAGATGTCTAGCTTCTAATATACTCACTTTTATGCCACTCCCCAAAATTACGCCTCTTTTTTCTTTTCACAACAAACTACTTTAAACTGGACAAATCCCAGCAAAAAAATTTGCACCAGTCACCCCCTAGAATGATATATCAATGAAGTTCCTAGAACTGTAAACAAATTTTTTGTCATGCCCCAAAATACAAAACTTTTAATTTTTAATTGCATCGTTGTTCATGGCTTGAATATAGCTTCATTTTTGCCTCTGGTGGCTTTTGAATCCGACATCAAATTTTATGCCATTTCGGATCCTTCCCTCCTAATGTCCAATTTTTTGTACGACATATACATTTTTAGAAGGGCTTTTTGCCAAGTTCAAAACATTTGAAATTAGGAGGGAAGGATTAAAAATGGCATTAGTGGCACCCAGAAGTTGATGTCGGATTCAAAAGTAACCTGATGCGAAAAGTAAGCTACTACTAAGCCATAAAAAACGATATGCGATATATATATATATATATATATATATATATATATATATATATATATATATATATATATATATATATATATATATATATATATATATATATATATATATATATATATATATATATATATATATATATATATATATATATATATATATATATATATATATATATATATATATATATATATATAGATATATATATATATATATATATATATATAAATTACTAAAAGTGCTGTATTTTGGGCATGGAATTTTTTTTACAGTTTTAAAAAAGTCATTGATATACTTTTTATTCTCGGGGGTGACTGGTTCAAATTTTTCTGTTTTGTATTGGGATCTACCCAGTCTAAACTAATTTGTATGCGAAAAAAAAGTGACATAATTTTAAGGCGTGACATAAAAGTCAGTATATTAAAAGCCAGATATACAATGCTTTGGAAGGGCTTTCTTGTCATGTTCAAAAAATTGAACATTAGGAGGGAAGGATCAGAAATAGCATAAGTGGCACCCAGAATTCGATGCCGGATTAAGAAGCCAGCCGAAGAAAAAATTGATCCACAGTCAAGCCATAAGGAACGACATGCTATATAAAACTAAAAGTGCTGTATTTTGGGGCGTGGCAATAGATTTATTTTTATTTTCTTGGAAATGGGATTAACATTTCTTTTATTCTGGAGGGTGACTGGTTCAATTATTTTTTTCGACCCGCCTTAGCACAACATACATGATTTAAGAGTTGTATAATTTTAGCTCTTTAGCAATAAATCAGAAATAATAACTACAACCGAGAAGGAATTTAGATTTGGGGAATGCTTGGCCCTATTAAAAGCGATTACGCAAAAAATGAATATATGTTAAAAAAAATGATGAAAAAAGCTCCTGTTTGAACTTTGGTATTATTTAAAGTTCTTATTTCTTTCAATGTGCGTACCAACATTGAAATTAGTTTTATAAAAAGGCTACAACACAATATACACAATATTATAACTATTCTATCTCTTGATTAAATATACGACTACTTATTTTGTCCTATCTTGTATTGTATTTATGTAAGTCAACTAGCAGGTTTTGGTAAAATTACTTGTATTGGGCAAACTTTTACCTTTTTGAACAAGGCCTTTGTTATATGCGGTTTCTAAAACGATATTAAATTGAATCTGTCGGCCTCCGAAAATCACGTTTTTCTGTTCTGCTGTGTACATTGAAACTTAAATTGGTGTTGGTTTTTTTGTTCCTTGGAATATTTTCTCTTTGAATATAACGTTGCTAAGATTGGTCTAAGATTTGATTTAAAGTTCTTGGTTTTCAGAGAAGCTTGCTAAGTTTCCGCTTTTAGTTCCATGCAAATTTAATGACTGGTATACATATAATAAAATATTTTAAAATTATTTAATTTAGTTTCAGCGCAGAAAAAATTATCATAGGTTTTTATTTTAACACACATGTGTTTGAATTTGTTTTTAAATTTTATTATTTTTTTCTTTGGTTTTTAAATATTCCAATACTAAATTTAAATATTTACGAATTTTAGTGTTTAATTTTACGAATTTCGTTATAGGTCCCATTTCCGTAAAATAAATATTTGAATTTATGAATTTAGTAATAGAATACGAATTATAGTTTTTCAGTGAGGTAAACAATTATTTAAATAATAGTCAAGTTGTCATAATTTTGCTTAACGATTTTAAAATAACCACTTAAGCACTAAAATGTAACAGCCACCATTTCTAAAGGAAGAACAAGTTCATATTTATTTCATTTTTTATTAGCACAACATAGTATTGCAAAAAGTAAATCTTTGCTTAATTAAATTGTTGCTTCTATGTGCGTTACTCTTTAAAATTTCATTGTATTGCTTATTTTTCATAATTTACTACATTTTATTCGGTAGAATCAGTTTTCTATATATTTTTTCACATTGCTAAACTGAATAAACTCAAAAATTCTCTATTTAACCTTTGTGAACTTATGAATGGACTACAAACACATACATATACTTGCACAACGCAACCAATGCCAGTAATACTTATGCAAGCAACTGTACAATAGTACTAAGTATATAGAGACAGCAATATTTTTATTCAGGAGTTCCCGAGAAACAGGGATGAAGGAAACGGATCTCTTGGAATTCTCGGAGATTTTCCACTCTTGGTGAAATATAACAAAAAATTCTTTACTAAAATAGATACATGTATGCAGTTTGAGTTCAAAAGCATGGGTGAACGAATTTAACTAATTACAGAAGACATAAAATAAGAAAGATATAAAATTAGATAAGAAGATGTAGAAATTATATTTGAAAACTGTTTATTTTATTGTTCCTGAATAGGAGTTCTCGTTTTCGAAGCTCTATCATATTTTAACTTATCTGTGTTTGAATCTATTTAGGTTTGCTCATATTACGAAAGTTTCTTGTTTCTTTGCATACTTGAGCAAAGGGAGATTCTTTTTAAATTCTGTAGTATTAATATTTTTATATTTTTTGTTGTTGTCTGTTCAAACATTTACAAATCAAACACTTAGTCTCCTTAAGTGGAGTTTGGACATGGTTTCTAAAAACCGACTTCTCATTTTATTGCTGTTGTTGCTGTTTTTCATCTCGTATTCCCCCTTAAGAATGGCTGATGCATTCTTTTGTGTGTTTTGTGGCACCCACAATCTTTAAGAACGTCTATGATGCAAAGAAATTGAAGAAGATGAATACAAATCGTCTACCAGTTGGAGCATTTTTTAATTCTTTTTCATTTTTCTTGTAGTTTGTCATTGTTACAACTCAATAGGCCAAAAGAACATTTGCCAACAAGATTATAAGCATGTAATAAAGTCAAAAGTTGAATGATGTGCAAGTATAATGAAATAATATGAAAAAGAAAAGATGAATCTTAAGAAATTATAAAGTCTATTTAACATGTTTTTTGCGTAATTTTTTATTTATTAAGAACTGAGTGACAACCAAAGAAGGATAAAGATAAAAGTTAAAAAAAGAAGTATTATTATATTCAATGTACATTCACTAAGAAAAAATAGAAGCTGTCAATTGTTGGCAACAGTTGGCGGTATTATAGAGTAATTGATAGTTTAACTTTAATTATTATTGTTACAGATTTTTAAAATAAATTCTGCTATATAACTAAAAAAAATAGATTAAAAGTTTTTAAATCATTGGAAAAAAGCAAATGACAGTGTGTTAACCACATATCTTTTTGTATTGGTCTGAGGAATATTTTGTTTGAAACTTTGTATGCATTGATTTTTTTTATTTATTTATTTAATTTAATTTAGTGTTTGGAATCAATCCTTACAGACCATACATATAATAATACAAATAAGTAATCGTATATAAAAATTGAATTATTTAAATATAAAATGATATTCCGTTTAATGGTATAAGCACTCATAGAAAAATCAACAAAAATAAATATTTCATTAAAGCAAGACATAATATTCTTAGCTGATCAAGACATAGCAAAGTTAGTACGAAAAGTTTTAACATATAAAGGGTTAAAATAACGTAATGGGCGTTGGAAATTGCAGATGTTTACATTTCTTCAAATTTAATTCCATTAAATTGATTGGACACCATTTGTAAAAATTATCCAAGTCGTTCTGAAGAAAAAGATGATCCGATGGCTGTTTAACACTCAAAAATATTTTAACGACATCAGCATACACAAAGTATTACAGTATTTAATAGCTTCTAGAATTGATACGAATACTTCTTGAGATCGCATTATTAAATTTAACGGATTGCGTTCTATATACAAGATATGATTTTATCCCAGAGATGTTAGTATTGTTAAATCCCAATAGATCCAATTTTTTCAATAGGAGAACATGATTTACTTTATTAAATGCTTTGCTAAAATCTGTGTAAATAACGTCAGTGTGGTAGCCATTGTTGAAAGTTCGATTTACTAGTGTTGTTAGGTGAAGGACATTGGTTATAGTGGAACAACCCTTCTGAAATCCAAGTTGAGGCTGTGATAAAAGATGATATACTTGATGAGTAAGACAATCGATCATACATTTTTCAAACAGTTTAGCTATGCCGCTATAATTGATATCATCCGATTTGTTTCCAGACTTAAACAAGGGGATAATAAAGGATTTTTTCCATATTTTCGCAAAATAGCCACCATTTAATGATGGATTGAAGATTATAGACAAAGGCATCTATAAAGCTGATGCACAATTTATTAAAACACAGCTGGGAATGCCGTCAGGTCCGCTGAAAGTTGATGATTTAGATTTTGTTAAACAATTAAAAATATGACAGGTGGTTATTGTAGATGGTGATATATTTAGATTAGTAGCGATTTTATATGGGTAGACATAATTAGCATCATATGAATCAGTAGAATATGTGGTGGCAAAAAAGTCAGCAAACATGCAACTAATTACAGACTCATCGCGGGACTCAGAGCATAAATATTTCATGACTTTTGGAAATCCCAATGATTTTCTTTTACATTTTACAAAATTGAAAAATGATTTCGGATCATGCGCAAAGTTAAGTTTTACATTTTCGAGATAATTTTTGTACATTTTGTATTTAGTAAAATGTATTCTGCTCGTAGAAGTGAATATTTACCATAATAAAACGAAGAACCAGAGCTTTTGTATTTCTTGAAGTATTTATTTTTTAGATTCTTCAAAGCTGAAAGTTGTTTAGAATTCCAGGGCAGACCAGAGTTAGAACATGGTATATACTTCGGGATACATTTCGGGATATGATTTCGTAAAAGGTATCAACCACATCATCCACGGACTCCGACATAACATTCGGAGCAGACAGCAGTTGAAGCCAATTAGTGTTAAAAATGAGATTATTGAGTTCATGGTAGTAAGCTCGTTTAAGACAAAAAATCTTTTCGTTTCCAATGTTATTTTTAGCTGGATTACTATAAGGTAAATTACAGCTTATTTCAATCGTTGGATGATAACGATCCTCAGGTAATGTAACAGGATCCGCACGACCAACAGTACATTCGTTTGGTTCATTCACAAATACCAAATCGAGTAGTTTGTCTAAACAGTTGTGTATTCCGTGAATTTGGTGAAGATATACATCGGATAAATTATTAAACATTTCGTCTTCATTATCATCTACTATTGGGTGTTTTTTATTGAGGTATAGAACTTTAAGTTGGCATCACTTTTTTAACTGGCGGCCATTTTGTCAGCTGTCAAGTGATTAATATTTAGTTTGGTTTGCCATTTCATCATGAACAGGTTGACAAAAGAACAACGCTTGCAAATCGTGCAAATTTATTTCGAAAATAATGGTTCAGTTCGCGAAGTTTACCGCAAGCAAAATCGCAAAATTTTGTTCAGTGATGAGGCTCATTTTTGGTTGAATGGCTACGCCAACAAGCAAAATTGCCGCATTTGGAGTGAAGAGAATCCACATGAGACCCTTGAGACGCCATTACATCCACAAAAACTGACTGTTTGGTGTGCTCTATGGGCTGGTGGAGTCATTGGGCCATACTTCTTCCGAAATAATGCTGGAGAGTCAGTTGCCGTTAATGGAGACCGGTATAGAGCCATGATAACCGACTATTTTGTTCCCGAATTGGATGGCATGAATGTGGATGAGTTGTGGTTCCAACAAGACGGCGCTACATGCCACACAGCGCACGTCACAATCGATTTATTGAAGGAAACATTCGATGAGCGCATAATTTCGCGGAATGGACCTGTCAATTGGCCACCAAGATCGTGTGATTTGACACCATTGCATTATTTTCTTTGGGGATATGTGAAGTCGCTCGTCTACGCCAACAAACCAGAAACGTTAGGGGACTTAGAAGCCAACATTCGTGGCGTTATTGCCAACATACGGCCCCATATGCTCGAAAAAGTGGTTGAAAATTGGACCTGTAGAATTGGCTTTATTCGAGCCAGCCGCGGCGGCCACATGCCCGAAATCATATTTAAACATTAATGGCATAAAATTATCCTTCCAATAAAGCCAAATTGATGGACATTAAAACGATTTTCTTGTGTTTTATTTCAATTCGAAGTTCTATACCTCTAAAAAAAACACCCTGTATTACGGGTAAATAAAAACAACAATACTCCCAGCTAATATGGGGTAAATTAATATCACCAAAAAACAAATATTAAATCAACGGGATATATGTATGTGATAGGGTATTCATTTAATCGGTTTTCTGCTTTATTCTGTTAAAAAAATTTCTTGTATTACTATCGATAGTTTCTTCTGTTATAAGGTCATCATCTGAGTCATGCTGGCAGAGCTCAGCAGCGAACATTCTGCAATAAAGTTTATTTCCGAATTTCCGTTTTTGTACTGTATTTTAAAACACTATTGCTACAAGAAATTATTCCTGAGTGGAAGTATAAAATAATTGAATTCGTCTCTTATTAAATCATGTCCTTAGATTTTTAATTAAATCGTTGCCAACAGTACTATTTTAAAAAACTATTAAATAAAAATTTAATACGTAATTCCATCAAGTTCAATTAGAGTAGTAGACTCTTTGCTAACCTCTTTTACAGCCACGTCCAAAGATTTTAATGTTTTACTTAAGTTAAAATCACTGAACACTCTTATTTGTTTGTATGAAAAATAATTTCTAAACACCTACATTTTGTATATGAGAGGAAAGCAATAAATAAACACACTAAAAATACATTATAATACTACAAAATATAAAAATATTTGTTACGTCGATTAATCTGTTAATCGACTGAAATTAACCGGTTTAAGCGTTAATCGAAAATGGCCAGTTTTAAATTAACCGGTCAGGTAATCTGGTAGTAATTAGTCGGTTAACCGATTAACGGTTAACCGAATGAATACCCTATTATGTGAGAGATGGGCAAAATTCACGTCTTGCTGTAATTGAAATACAAATTACATAATACCCCTGCAGGAAGTGTCAATAGTGAATCAGTACTGAATCACTACTGACTTACTATACCTTTTGCAATGTGTTGCGTTATAGACAGCATGCGTGTCATTCAGAATGAACTACTGACTTCGGTGCTATCGACTAAGTAGTTCTTATGGGACAATACGTAGACATTGGAAGCAGATATTCAGTAGTACTTTTCTGTAATTCTAGTCTACACTTTCTGAACTTTTTATTGGATTTTCACACAATCAATATCCCCCATAGAACTATTGACTAGGTAGTTCTCAGTGCAACACATGCATATATTTTATTAAATTACATATTTTATTGAAAATCAAAACATTTTTAGCACATAAAAGTAAAAAAGGAGCAAGTTGCATTACAGTTTTTCTGTGAAGGTTTAAACTTTATTTATGTGTTATAAGGCTAGGTACACATTTCTTATTATTTAATTAATGTGTTGTTTCCGCAATGCAAACAAGGATTGCTTGTCTAAAATTTATATGAAAAGGACTCAGTTGTTTGAGTGATTTCAATACAAATTTTAGACAAGCAGTGCTTGTTTGCATTGTGGAAACAGCACATAAAATTACTTAAAATATTCATATGATGAAAAAAATATAAAAAATGTTTAAATTTATGTGTTGTTTCTTGAACCCAATCAATCGAATTGAGTGAACAATTTGTATGAAAACCACCAAGTTTTTCGAGTAATTTCAATACAAATTTTCTACTCAATTCGATTGTTTGGGTTCGTTAAACAATACATTAATGTGCTGTTTCCACAATGCAAACAAGCGACTTGCGTAAAAAATTTGTATGGAAAACACTCAAAAAACTGAGTGCTTTTCATATAAATTTTAGACAAGCGGTGATTGCTTGCATTGTGGAAACAACACATAACCTAAACATTTTTATATGCTAGATACGCTTTTTTGTAAATTAAAGTAACGATATGTAATTCTGTTCATACATAACATATTTTATTTGAAATTATTAAAGTGATTAAAGATCATTTTCTTCAAGGCTAGCTAGACCTAAACATTTTTATTCCCTTACATAGAGTGTTACTTTCGAACTAATAATGGTCAATCCTATGTGGCAATAATTCACGGAAAAAACTTTTCTGATTAACACTTGTTGCTTTTTGCCCAACAAAGCGGAACCTGCAGGCCTCTCACTTGTAATATAGCTAGCAGCTTCTCAAACGAAATTCTGGAAGGCGCTGTTTCGATACACAATTTTTTTTCTCAAAATCTTTAACAGGTCCACAAAATCTTCAACGGTGTCCACAAAATGTCTAATATTTGAACTTTCACTAAAATTAAAAAATAAAAAAACCAACAAGAAGAAGCATAGTTTTTCAGCTGTCAAACATTTCACTACCCATAAATGGCAAAACAAAATGTGTAGACGCTTTGTCGACAACGCCACCAATGCCACCAATTTAATAGACAAAATTGGTGACTTGGAGACACTTAACCTCATGCTTCCTTCAGGAACAAATTACAAAATACATTAAGCAGTATTAATAAAGCGGCATTCAGACTATTAGATTTAGTATTAATACTTGTCAAAAACTCAAATCTTAAGTAAAAATCCAAAAGTGTGAAAACAAATTGTTATGATTTGTCAAATAATACGTAAAGAAATTTGACAGTATTATGGTATTCGCCATTTTTAGGAAATTTTCTAAGCAATCACATTTTTCATTTTATCAGGGTTGTCTTTTGCACAAACAAACATAGGAAGAAAAACAACAGTTGTGTATTTGTTTGCCGTCTTAAATAAAGAAAACGAAGTACGAAAAAATTTGTTTTATTGCAAATTATTTATGTTACGTTTTATTTGGAATGTGATAGTGTAGAAACAAAATGTAATGAGAAAATTTTCTTTAAGATTTTTTGACAGTCAGACTGATTTTGATATGATTTTCGTCTTACAAAATCTAATCAAAATCTCAAAGCTTGTATTACAATGTGAAAGGGCCTTAAGAAAAATCAGTACGGCCTTTTATGAACACAAAATTTCTAAACGTATCATCGGACAAACAGTGAGTTGTTAGAGAATGGATAATGTTATTGCTGCAGGCATGAGATGCAAAAATTTGAATTGCTTGCCACTCATCCGTTGTGATCATGCAAATAAAGCTTTCTATGTATATTATAGGTAAACATTTTAATTAATATTTTTCTAAGGTTCCATTTTAGTAATTTTGTTTTAATCTTCCTTCATTAGCTGTACTATAGGATTAACTTATTTCATGAAAATAAAGCAATTTATATTATAGCTAACATTAATTGAATATTCTTCTAAAGATCCGTTTTGGTAGTGGTTTAAATTTAATTTTGTTTTAATCTGCATTAGCTGTAGTAGAGCATCAACTTATTTATTATTTCCATACAAGGACAGGTTCTCTATCGTAAGAGAGGTCACGAGTCTGGTTCCCAAAAACAAACAAACGGTTCGAGTTCTGAAACTTTATGTGAAACGGCCCATTTTTTAAATTGTGTTGTCATGGAAGGGGGTAGATTACATAATTAAGATAGCCAGTAATAGGTTTTAGAACCAAACTTAAGGTACTAGTCCTGTGGTGGTTTTTTTAGTAGTAGTCAAATTACTGTACTTTAAACAAATACTTTTGATTTGGAAAAAACAACTTCGCACGATTAGGGAACATATTGTACCACTCGCATTTTCACCAGTCATAGGACAAGTACGCTGAAGACAATTTTTCCTTACGATTGAGAAATAACCCTTGCAGACATCGTCCTACCAAAAGTATAATATGTATCTTTCAAGTTCGGACCTACCATTCAAACTGATATTATAATTGGTTATACAGTTTCGGAGATTACCGTAAACGAACCCAGTTACAATTTATGTTAGTTTATTAAGATAATTAATAAATTGTGAAAGTATATTTTGAAGTAATAAACAATTAAAACACAAATTACAAAATACTTCAGCGTGAAGTATTTAAAATACGAAATACAAAATGTATTTTTAGGTAGTAATTGATATACAAATAGAAAATACGTATTTGTATTTCAAATGCGTATTTCAAATACAAGTACTTCAAATACTGCCCACCCCTGTCCATAGAAAAAGAGACCATTCTTCCAAAATAAATATCCATCTAAAATTGCACATTATTCCTAACAAAAAAAAAACAACTTAATAACGAGAAAATTCCAAAAATTTGTTTAGTTATAGCATTTTACAATTCTAGTATGACGATATAAAATTTTGAGATATTGAGTTTCAAAGTTTGTAATATTTTCAAAGCTTTCCTAAACAGTGAAAGTTTTCCTTTATTTTGATAGCACCGGTTTAATGACCAACCTTAGCATCAAATTTATGTAATAGTTTGTTTTTAGTCATCCAGTAAAATTTGGCCTGTAAAGATAAGCACATAAAGCTAATTTTAAAAAGTGATGGAATTTATGATTATGCAATTAATATTTCAACCTGAAATTAACAAATGGATCTTTAATAAACAAAATGGGCATTCAAAATAAATAAAAAATTCATTTTTATTTTCATATGTTTAAAAATTCTAATGAAACTTATAGATAAATATATTTATTTTTGCAGTTAGGGGTCAAAGTGCACTGCAATCTTTAAATGAGTTAACTAATTTATTTTTGAGAATATATCTTATTAAATATTATAATTTGAAGGATAAATAAAATCCTTCTTATATGTTTGTTGTCTTAATTTGTCTATTACTCACTTCCCATCAGGTATTCTTTATGCAATCCAAATTGATTTATTGCAAAAATTATACTACTTTCTATTTTATTGTTGAATTTTAATTATTATTTCAAAGTAATAAAGAAAACCATCTACAACAACCATAAACTATAAGAGAAAGCAATGAAAAAAGGAAAAATATGTAATTTAATTTTGTTGTTTGAATGTGAGTGATTGCATGAGTGTGTGTTTTATTAAATACAAGCACCCACCGAGCCAAATGCTCTGAGTTCATAAATACGCAACGACTTGTCAACAAAATCTTCCGATTACGGAACTATCACCGAAATTGTAAATATTTTTATAAAAGATGTTGATATGACTTCGCAGCGACATGTAGTTAGTTACAAAATCGTAACAATATGTCGGTAGGTATGATTTCGTTATATATACTATATATATATATATATATATATATATATATATATATATATATATATATATATATATATATATATATATATATATATATATATATATATATATATATATATATATATATATATATATATATATATATATATATAAATATATATATATATATATATATATATATATATATATATATATATATATATATATATATATATATATATATATATATATATATATATATATATATATATATATATATATATATATATATATATATATATATATATATATATATATATATATATATATATATATATATATATATATATATATATATATATATATATATATATATATATATATATATATATATATATATATATATATATATATATATATATATATATATATATATATATATATATATATATATATATATATATATATATATATATATATATATATATATATATATATATATATATATATATATATATATATATATATATATATATATATATATATATATATATATATATATATATATATATATATATATATATATATATATATATATATATATTACATTTTCTCATATGTAATTATTATTATTTTTTATTTATTTCATTTCTTTAAAACAATCTAAAATCTTTCACTGGTTGTCACTTACTAATAAATTAAAGTTTAATATTTTTTAAAAAGTTTTATTTGCAAAAAATACATATTGTATACATGTATCCTAATGAAATTTGTCCAAACAAACTACCGACGAAAATATCTTAAAGAATTCGTTACGACAAGTCTGACTTCAGGTAAACTACCGAATATCTTAACAATTTCGGTACGACAAGTCTGACTTCAGAAAAGGTCGAAACCTTTGGTTGGGTGGGCAATATCATCATGGTGACTTGGCAAAAGATATGAAATTGCAAATTTTTATTTTATATTATTATATTATTTATATTTTATTTTTATTTTATATTGAAAATCGAGGCCAAAAAAGTATGAAAGATTTGTTAGAAAAACATATTTTTGTATGCAATTTACACACATATAAATGTACTTCAATTTTGTGTGAAAAAAGAAGAAAGTAAAGTTTTTGAAATTTTTTTTAATCAGACTTAATGTAAAATTTTACAAAAGATTTTGGGTTTTTGTATTTTACAATTTATTTTCATTATTCAAACTAAACTTGCACTTAAACTTTAGATATAAACTTTTATTATAATTCCTCATATTCCTTTCAGGCTTAGAAAAATTAGTAAAGTCATAAAATTAAATGTATTAAACTTTTTAAAGTTTCTAAATTTGTTGCTTGATCTTTTCTTTTCTCATAAAACTATTATGCATTTTTCATGGAGTACTGCAACCATTTGGTTGTCAAATATCCTTTAATTTAAAGATTTTAACAGCTTTAGTAATCAAACTGTGATTGCGAATATTTACTGTGAATGTAATTGCGAATGCAGCGTCATATACAACCGCATTCACAATGATGACATTGATAGCAACCAATAGAAAATACCACAATATGACTGGCAATGAAAACGGTATAATAATAGTTTTACATATTTGTATGCAGTATGCACAATTTATGGGGGACTCCATAGCATTTTGTGGTCGGCTGATATAATATAAAAATAAAATAATATTCTTAAACAAGGCATAGAAAATGGATTAATGTTTTCAAGAGAAAAGTAGGCTGTTATCAAACCCATTTTGTAAAATTAATCGTTGTTAAATTGCCTCTTTCCGTAGAAGACATTGTTAACAATTAGAAACTAAGAAAATTAATTTGAAAACTTTCCACACATTCTGTTTATGTGAAATATTTTCTCAAAAAAAGATATGTAGAAAAAAACACAAGAATTAATCCGGCATAAATTCAACGTTTATTTCGATTCGTTTTTTCCCTACTTACGTTCGGGTCGGGGTTTAGTTCGGGTGGAGGCCAAGATGTAATTATAAAAAGAGAAAAAAATCTAATTTGTAATATGTTTACTAAATAAAACAGAAAAAAAACTTAATAAGAAAGAAAGAAAATGAAAATTTATGGAAAATGTACATTTTGGACGTTTATAACAATTGTAGCAGTTCCGTTGTTGCTGCAATTGCTCCGTACGTGGTTGAATTTGTTGTCATTGTTGCTGCAGTTGTTGTACTTGCTGTTTTAGTTGTTGTAGTTATTGGGTGTTTTTATTATTGTTGGGACGAGATCTTTTGCTGGTTTTCCTATTTTTCTTTGCCTTCTGCTTCTCATCTATTCGCCTTCCATTCTGATCGGTTTCGTGAACCACCGCGTACGCTTCTGTCTTACGACCCTTAAAACGATGAAGGAGGGTGTGATGTTCTGCTGAACACTCCATACACCTTTCCCTGCTAGTGCACTTGTTTCGCATATGGGAGTGTGCAAAGCAATTAAAGCAATAGGGGTATTTCGTGACCACCTTGCCTTCCAGGCGAGCTTCTTGCGACTTCTCAGCGGTACGATGGACCTCAAAACGAGCGACCGGCTTAGACATTGGGAAAATCTAGGAGGAAACAAAAGAGCAACGTTAGTTAGAGTCCGAATTAGGGAGGAGAATGAGCTTCACAATTGACCGGGTAATAATGCCTGAAGTCGTTCCAACATCAGCAACTATAACTTTATAGTCCTGACCACAGTAGACTCTCTCAACGCGACCTAATCTCCATAGAGTAGGGGGAAATTGTCTTAGCGGACGATCACCAGGTCATCTACTGCAAAATATCGTTCGGGTAATTTCCGCTTTGTCCGCTTGTGGGGTTCCTTTAAATATTCCTCATTCCACCTTACAGCAAACTGATGGTGGAGAATTTTAAGTTTCTGCCATCTGTTAGCCAAACTTATGGACAATCCCGAATAGTCTGGTTCGCACATCCGAGTAATGGGTGCCCGATAAGAAAATTACAGGGGATCAGAGGAATAAAATCAGTTGGGTTATCACTCATTGCGCACAAGGGTCTGGAATTGAAGCAGGCTTCAATACGGGTCAACATTGTCTCAAACTCAGAGTATGTACATTTCTGTGAATGAGAAATTCTTTTTAAATGGGTCTTGAAACTTTTTGCACCGGCTTCCCATAGGCCGCCCATATGAGGAGCACCAGGGGGATAAAATGCCATTCCAGGGGCTCTTCGCCACAACGATTCTCATTTAAAACAATCTATATTCCTCTGAGACAGCTATAACTTATTTCGTCATATAAAATTCAATAGTGACTGACAATAATTTTCATAATTCAAAGTGGCTCGCACATTTTAGTCAGAAAGAATTGGACATGGGACAATATTCTAAAAATCAAGGGAAAAATAACGCTAATTAATTTCACAAACAACTCAACAAAACATAACATCGTTGTTTTGGTATTATCAACAAAAACTCAGTTAAACTTTTTTTTTGGTTTGCTGTACACTTTTGGTATTTCAGATGACGATTTATCCAAATGAACAACAACTGGTGTTTGAAAACGAGTCATTAGAAATTATTATTGCTGTTTAGTGAGTATGAACTTATTTTTTAAATGCTGCTTATTGTTAAATTAATGCTTGTGACAAGGGCTGCAACTTTGATATGATCAGACCAAAATAGGTAGATTTTTTATGTTTTTAGATGAATTAATAATTTGCTTAGTTTGTTACGTTACTTTTAGTTTTTGGTAGAAAAAGATGGTTGTAAATTTTAAAACTACAATTTAATTTTAACCAGTAAAACCTCTTTTGAGCGCATGTCCAAAAGGATTTCATTCAGAATTTCATATATACACCTGCTGTGAGTTATGGAAATGTCCCAATGTTTATGTTGTTATTTTTAAAGGAATAAACTGACAAACAGAAATATTTTTACTTGCTGCATTCATTGTTGCCATCATCATCACCATCGCCGTCATCTGTAGCCGCTCAATGATAATGCTAAAAACTCTTTCAAGTGTATAACATCGGCTATTACTGTAAAGAAAAAAAAAACACAGAGTTACAATTAAAGTAGCAACAATAAGATATTATTACGTACCCAATGTGCGGTTCAAATTTGATTTTGAACGTTGCGGAGATACTTTCCATTTCAGTAAGTGTGTAAACCATATACATACTCCGTACCTACACATACTCTGTATGTATGTATGTTGCATTTGTTTAGTCCCTGAAGGAAATGTCGATAGTAAATCTACAGTGCTAAAATTTTTGGATAGGAACTTGGCCTTATTTTCACATTTACGTTTTTGTGCGGATCTCAGTTCTTTTTTCTAAGCTTTTATTTGATACAACAAGTGCCCCATACAATAAGTCCTAGATGACAATTTACCAATTTTCCCATTTTTCTTAGTACTTTCCCATCAAGACATAACTGTACACCGAATTTCAGCTTTCTAGCTATAGTGGAAGTGTCTCATACAAATAGGGGGCGCCCTAGTCAGATTTTTCAGCTTGTTTGCTCAACAATACCTACCTGTATACCAAAGTTTAGCTTTCTAGCTATTCTGGAAGTGCCCCATACAAAGAAGGGGAATCATACTCCCTCCAGATGAAAAGTGCCCTTTTTCAGATTTTTCTAGCTAGTTGCTTACCAGGACCTACCTGTATACTAAATTTCAGTTTTCTAGCTATACTGAAAGTGCCTCATACGTAGAAGGGGAACCCAACTCCCCTAGAGGAAAAGTGCCCATTTTCAAGTTTTCAAGTCAAGCTTTTCAGATTTTTCTGGTTAATTGCTCTCCAAGACCTACCTGCATACCTAATTTCAGCTCTCTAGCTAGAGTGGAAGTGCACAATAATATTGATGAGTCAGTGAGTCAGGGAATATATACTAAAATATAAGCTTTTTACACCTTAATATCTCGGGAAGCTTTTACGGTAGAACTTTCACCTAGAAATTGGAATCACAGATTAAATAGTGAATTTTAATGGGCCAGTCTAAACTAACGTGACCAGGACGGTTTTTGCAAAAAGCGGAACAAAAACCATTGAAAAGCGGGACTTTCAAGAAAATATGATAAAAATAATCTTGAAAGCGGGATGTTGTAAGTACACTCCATTTCTATGATTAATATGATATCTTATAAACAGTGTTGCCAGGAGCTGCAGAAAAAAGAAGCTAAATCGTATTTTAAAAAAGGTTAGAAATACCTCGATCGCCTAGAATAAGAAGCTAAAAAAGGCCAAATAATTTTTATATTAAATTTTAGTTTTTAATAATGATAAAATCAAGTTATTGCTAGATGCCATTAGTAAATTAAAGTTTTTCTACCAAATTTGAAAAGAAAAATAAAACTAGTCTCACATACAAACACATGTATACTCCATTTTATTTTCTTCAATCTGAATGGCTTCTCAAAGAATTTTCATTAACATTTGTTGATTGGCTGCAACGGTAGTATAAAGTGTTTGCGCAAGCGCTTCTGTTCTTAATCAGCTCTGCATTGCACTATAGGAAATTGGCCTCTTTTTGTATTCAAAATTAATGTGTAGCAAAATGCCTAGACCGATGTAATTTATTTGGGACTAGGCCCTTAGGAGGCTTTCTCTTAAGGCCCTTAAAAGTGTTCATCACGCCCTCTCATGAAATGTCACGAATCTAAAACGTAAATTTCGAGACTAAAAGACGAAAAGAGGCTAAATTTAACCTTGAAAAGGTTAAACTGGCAACGCTGCTTATAGATATGTGTACGTACATACACAGTTCCATATGCGCTTAGGAAATTCATCAAGAAACAGGTCTCAAAATTAAAAAGTGCTTTTTAGATTTTTTTACGAATATTTTTTAGCGTTCATTTTCTCTATTAAGATGGAATAAAAATTTTATACATTGTTTTAATCCTACAAGGTAAACATAATATTGTGTCGAACATACAAATCATAAAGTCGTTAAGATCTGACTAAAATAAGAAGGCTATAATCTAGTTAAGTTCGTTTCTGCAGTGCGTTTTTCGTTGGTAATATATAGAATTTCGTTTTCGCCGGCGAAAATCCAAAGTTTTGTTTCATACAAAATAGCATAAATTAAGTTTGTTGTCAAAAGAATATTTTCGATAAAAATTTATTTTGTATTGAAAAAAAAACGTCTTCTTCCCTTAATGTGTTATAACTTTGCTATTTTTTTGTCGAATTTTAACCATGTTTCACATATTCGGCACAAAATGATCTTTTGGCTTTCAAAGTGTTTTTTAAATTTTTGGTCCATCTTAATGTAGACTTTTTAAATAATAAACAATGTAAAATCTTTTTTGTTCAGTTGAAACATTTTTAATATTTTTGGAAATAACTAAAAAACAGGAAAATCACGTTTTTGCGATTTTATCGAAAACGTTTGTTGAGAAAAATTTAATAAATAAATGAATGAAAAAAATAAGCTTTAAAAAATCGATTTGCAAAGTTTATTTGTTTTTGTGAACTAGTTTATTTCAATCACATATTTGGCTTGTAAAAGATTATTTAGTGTTGTATTGCTTACTATTTTCTTATAGTTCGCATTTTTATAAGTTTTCCTACATCAAATTATAAATTTTCAAACTTGAAAAAGCGGGATAAAGCGGGATAGAAATTTTAAGCGGGATTGACCCCGTAAAGCGGGATGTCTGGTAGGGTTAGTCTAAACCTATGAAACCTTTTACTAGATTTCCAGAAACACAAGGCAATTACATCAGATTTGTTATGAAAAATTTTATTTTTGCGTGCAGGCGCATTTATTGTCAATACAACTAACACAATAACAAATCGTTTTGCAGCTGTCAAAAACTTCTACACTAGGGTTGCCAGATTCAAATTATACACTAGCTTGACATATGATTAAAATCAGCTTGATTTTCAAAAGAGAACTTGACACACTAAAATATTAAAAAAAACTAAAACAGGCTAACTACAAAATATTTTCTGAGGCAGAAGAATGTTTTCTTGTAAGAAAACTAGAAGCTTATCCTTCTTAAGTGCTTAAAAACTTCCTTCTATGGCTGATTGTGGCTTTAGTAAGAAAGCAAGCTCGTCAACACTCTGACCCAGTAAAAAAACTGCTTCAAAAGAATCGAATATCTTGACAATCAAGTTCATTCAAGCCCGTCTGGCAAGCCTATTCTGCACCCATGGAATGCAAAATAAAAGGTGTGGACGCATCGTTGACAATTTCAGCAAGAAGACACCAAACCAGTCGACAAAAATGTTGACTTGGAGATACTTGGCCGCGGACTTCCTTACGGGGCTTATGAATCAAAATTGTTTGGCAAGAGGTGGGTTTCTCGCGTTCGAGCTATTTGTTGTTATTAAAGCCATTGGTGTAGTTTTTTTTGTTTAAATGGAAACTCCTTCTTTTGGCAATAATCGTGCTCAACGATTTGTAAAATATGCAAATTCTTAACAGACGACATCACACACTTTAGTCTACAAAGGGGCAGACAAAAAAAGGGATATTTAAAAAGTGACCCTTAATTCTAATTGTTTTGTTAAATATTCCGAATCTGTAAATTCAAATTGTGTTGTTTATTAAAAAAAAAAAAAAAACAAAATAAGAAAAGAAGTTGCACAGATTGTTTGTTTAATGTTTTGAAAAATATTTGTATTGGCTGGGCTTGGACAACACAGGGTATTTTAGGTTAAAGCCTTAAATAAATTTTGTTGATTTACTCATTTCCGTATTTCCTTACATGAATATACATACCTACATACATAGTTTGTTGAGTGTTTGTACTTGCTTCTTTGGTTTTGTTGACTGTATGCATCCTTGTTGCCCTGGCTTTGATAATGTAACCTCTAACTATCGATTTGGTTGGGTTTGGTTGTTGGAAGTGTTCCTTTTTAATTTTATTTTTGCTGGATTTTGTTTTTGTACTAAATTTTAGTGGCCAAAGTTGCTGATTGCTTTGGCTTTATATTCAATCAATGTTCATTCGATTTGTTTTCAATAAAGTTTACATTTTCGCGTCGTGGTTTCTGCTGCACTTTCATATGTCTCACTGCGTTGGTATAGGGCTGATTTTATGAAAATGTGAGCTCGTATATTAAACTTACCAGTTTCCATTTGATGATGGAGACAATGATGTTGTTGTCAATTATTACAAAGATGTTGATGTTGTTTTGTGGGTATACAATGTCACTACTTTTTCTTTACATTTTGAATGAAAAGTTTTACCTTAATAAAAGTGTGCTGTTATGTTCATCTATCGTATGCCTTTTAATATTCACTGCATGTGTAGCTGAGTGTGCATAGTTTTTTTTAGAAGATTTTTACTATTAGCGCTCTTAATGGATTTTGTCTGTTTGTAGTTAATATTTGTATAAGTGTGTGTTTGTTGATTGATTGTTTTCAAGAGGTATTGAGTGGGCTTATATTTGAATTTTTTTGATATGTTAACTATGCACAGGTTTCTATTTCAATTGCCTTGAAACGCATAACTTTTTACATATTTTATCTTGTTTTATAAATGGTGGACCATTTTTATTTTTAAATTTTACACTTTTAATTAATATAAAAATTAATGTAATTAGAATTTTTTCTTATTTAATTATTGGCATTTAGAAAAAGGCTTCCTTTGTTACAAAAACTTCGGACAAACATTTTCAAATATATTGCTGACAGATCTCATGAAAATATTAAACGAGCAAACTGCTAACACATCACACAACAAGGACTTTTCATAAATAATGTAGCAGCCAATCAACAAACCACTTCACTTAATACATGAAAGTAAAACCAACAAAATCAAATCATTCATAACTACAGACAGTTCACTGTTACAAAATAGAAAACTAAATGCGAATACGTATATCATATTTCAGTCTGCTACTCAAAGTGCAAATGATGATTTTATTTTATGTTTTAGTTTTTCTATTTAATTAATATACACCAATATTCTACATCATTGTTTTATTGATGGCTATTTGAATAACAAAAGGTTTAAGGCAACATGTTTATTTTATGTTTTTGACTAAACAGAGCTTTAAAAGATTAATAATATTTTCGTAAGAAAAAATTTAATTTTTATACGCAGTAGACAAAAAGGGGAAGTTTCAACGCATGCAAAAAATAATAATAAATGTACTTTAAGTGCCTTTCGCCGATATCGAAGGAGTTCTTTCTTTCGCACAATTACATTTAAAATAATAACAACAACATTTTTGAGTTTGTTCTTGCCTTAAATGTAATTTGTGCGAAAGAAAAAACTCCTTCGTCAGCGGCGAACAGGCAGTAAAACAGATCTGCTGCGATGAAGTTTACTACTTAAAAGAAAATTCAACGGAGTTACGAGTTCATCTGAGGCAGAAATATGCGTGTTGCTATTTTTCAGTTCACTATCATGCACGCCTATTCGTCGAATACTTTTTTTTACACACGACACAATTTGAAAATATCATGATTTTACATCTTTCTGTAAATAAGAAAACTATCTTTGCAAAAAGTTAATGAATCTAGGTCAGTGAATGTCATTGGTTGAATTTATGTAAAAAATCGGCAGCTTATTTTACCATAGTTTTTGTCATTCCTTAAAAAATATTTTTATCTGAATTTGGTCGTTATAAGTTAAAAGTTAATTTTTGAAAATTTACAACAATAATCCCTAATCAATGAAAAAAATCACATTCAATGCATGGCTTTACAAGTAATTTTTGAAATGATATTTGATTTATTTATTACGCGAGTTGATAATTGAGAGCTTTTACCTTTATTACAATAACATATTTACACTTACACACATATATAATTCATTGAATTCGCAAATAGAAAAGTTGTCATGAATTCGTAAAAAATCTATTTACAATGTAAAAACATTTATGTTTTATAATCTATATATTTGAAATTTACATGTATACACTTGTTGGTGCTATAAAAATCCCTTTGGAAATGTATAACGTTTTAAATAGTTACAGATTTTTATGTGTGTTTCTATGTATTTATAAACAGTTTAATTAAAATGATTCATAAAAGATTTACTTTCAATGAGTCTGTTAGTCGGAATTCTGCCATATGTATGTATGTTAAAACTTCTTTTTGAAAGTTTTAAACTATTTACTCCTACTCGTAGTACCAATATCAAAATTATTTATTTCCATCGATATTATAATTTAGACGTTGTTTGACACCGCAAACATATGGAAGTTTTTTTCGTATATTTAAGTTCTAATGCCTTTGGGACTAAAAACAGAGTGATAGAATTTGATTTTTTATCGGCTTTGAATTTGTTTATACATGGCTTGATATTGACGTGAAATTATAAATTTTTTGCCTCAAAACCTTATTTAAACTTTAGTAGCTTAAAGTTGTTTTAAGTTTAACAATT
Source organism: Panzeria rudis (assembly GCA_956483635.1). NCBI lineage: Eukaryota > Metazoa > Arthropoda > Insecta > Diptera > Tachinidae > Panzeria > Panzeria rudis. The sequence goes on from OY101449.1 coordinate 259,088, forward strand.
CGTTGCCATAACATTTGTTTCATTGAAAAGTTTTTCTCATTTTCTCTCTCTTGTTTGTATTTTATTTCAAGAAATATATGTATTTACATATATTTATAAGATGGTGTACATTATGTTGGTATTGAAGTAAGACATTTTTAAACTTTTCGAAATAGGTTACGAACGGTTGTCCTTTTTTGTTTTTTGTGCTCACATCTATCGTTACAAGAAACAGTTTGAATAGAAAAAACTTTAAAGTGTTTAAAAATCAGTTAATTTTTTTTGAATTACTCCACTGTAAGCATGCCAGTAATCGTTAGTATTACTTCATTTCTAAAAAACTTGCTTATATGTAAGCTCTAATTTATACTGGATATTTATACCTTAGTAATTTATTAACAAATCTGTATAAGTTGAGTACACACCCCCCCCCCCCCCCCACTCGGTGAAAAATCATATTATTTTGAAGTCTACCAATTGGGATGGCCCTAATACAATTAAACATGAACAAAATTGTCAATATATATATATATATATATATATATATATATATATATATATATATATATATATATATATATATATATATATATATATATATATATATATATATATATATATATATACATATATAGGAGTTTTTCTTTCTAAAACAAACAATAATTTGCATATTGATTGTGAAATATGTAAATATTTATTTATAGCAGCAAAAGAAAAATTGCAAATATGCTAAAAATATATTTACAGTTAGAGACCAAATTTGAACGAAACCCATATAGTTTATAGTTTAAAGAAAAGCCAATTTTGAACCTAAAATACCAGAATGTAGTTTTATTCAACCTTAATTTTACCTTAATTTTCAAACTTTATATCTGAGGGAACAGTTGTTTTTGAAAAGGACGTATTGAATTTACGGTCGTCGACAAATTTTTTCAATACACGATGGCGTATGAGTATCACTATTTAATATAGTGATAAAATATTAAGTATACGCGGCGGTACCTAAAAAAAGTGTTTCAAAAGAAACACTTTAAAAGTTATTTATTTTTTGCGCTTTTTCGAACAATTTGACTGGATATTGCTTTATACCCTCAGCTAAAATCTATGCTGAAGGAATATACTAAACAGCTGAAAACTCTACTAGAATATCAAAAACCCGCTTCTCTTCAAAACTTTCTAAATGGGCTCGACGCAACACCTCAAACAGACTATTCGCTATGGAGAGCAGCCCGAGGCCTCAAAAGACCAGTGATATATAAGCCTCCATTGCGAGCTTCGAATGGAGACTGGGCAAGAACTGACGCTGAAAAAGGTACTCTGTTTGTAAACCACTTGCAGAAAGTATTTACTCCAAATACGTCTGATACTATAGTTGAGCTGCCACCAGCCCTCGTGAGATTGAACACTATATTGCGGGCTTAAACTCGAAAAAAGCTCCAGGCGCTGATAAAATAAGGAATAAAATGCTCTTAGAGCTGCCCTATACTGCAAAAGAGATAATTCTATTTATTTTTACCAGTATTTTGCGCCTCAAATGCTATCCCGCAGAATGGAAGGTTTCGCTGATTACCATGATACCTAAACCAGGCAAAGATCATACGAAGGTGGAGTCCTATAGGCCTATAAGCCTGTTGTTTAACATGTCAAAACTATTTGAAAAGCTATTTATAAGTAAGCTAACACCCATACTGAATCGTACTGGATGCATTCCAGACCACCAATTCGGTTTTAGGAGACAACATAGTACGATTGAACAAACACATAGACTCGTGAACGTGGTTAGAAAAACCTTCGAAGAAAAGAAATATTGTTCTGCGCTCTTCAACGATGTTTCTCAGGCATTTGATAAAGTATGGCACGCAGGTTTCATACGTAAACTAAAGCAAAACCTACCCGAAAACATCCTTAAACTTTTAGAAAGCTACTTAGCTGAGCGAAAATTTGTTGTTAAATAAGGTAATTTTCAAAGCCCTCCGCAACCCATTGAAGCCGGAGTTCCACAAGGCAGCATCCTCGGTCCTGTATTATATCTGATATATGCCTCTGACTTGCCGTTAAGCAGTAAAATACACATATCAACATTCGCTGATGATACAGCCTTTCTAAGTGTTCACAAAAGCCATCAAGAAGCCACCCGCAATTTGCTAGATTATATACCCCAGTTGGAACAATGGCTAAAACAATGGCGGATAAAAATTAACGAACAAAAATGTCTACACATTACTTTTACATTGTGCAAAGAAACCTGTCCACCTATACAAATAAATAACCAAACTATACCTCAACACACTGAAGTAAAATATCTCGGTGTTCATCTTGATCGTCGTCTAACATGGAAGTCACACATAAATGCAAAGGTGACCCAAATGAAACTAAAAGCAGCTCACATGAATTGGCTCATTGGAAGGAACTCTACTCTAAGCCTAGATTGTAAACTTCTTCTATAAAACTCCATTCTAAAACCAATATGGTCCTACGGAATCCAGTTATGGGGCACTGCCTCGGCATTAAATGTAGAAAAAATTCAAAGGTAACAAAATAAAATACTCCGTACGATTACAGCAGCCCCATGGTATGTCAGAAACAAGCGAATTCATAACGACCTAGATGTGCCGCCGGTTAAGACAGTGTTTTCTAAACACGTGACAAGCTACATAAAAAGACTTGAGTTGCACCCAAATCCCCTAGCCCGAAACATCATTAACTTTAGAGGCCACACTCGGCTGCGAAGGAGGGACACTCTTGCTCTCAGCCGAACACGAGAGACGTAAACAACCAAACAACCAACTGCTGAAACAAATATTTTTGTCTGGCACTGGCTGGACTTAAAAATTAAAATTTTAGAATTAAGATTTGATTACTTATTGTTAGTTCAATTTTATTGAAGATACAATAAATAAATACATATAACCGAAAAAAAAAATATTGCTTTATACGTGTCTTTATTCATTTTATCCCTTTTTAGGCTCTTTAAAAAAAATGCGCGTTTTGGGTTCCAAAAGTTGGCATCACTATGCATGCCCACTTTCACTAATAACGTGGATATGTTTGTCTTTCTCCACTGACCAGGAGACAGCCATGATGTATTTAAATACATAAATTAGTACTACAATTGTTACTTTTCATTACGAGTTTTTGCACAATAATTTTACTTAAAAAAGTTATTTTAAATATATCGGGATTCCTCGGGATCTATCAATCTTGAAAATCCCTGGATTTTCGGGACTGGTATCCCTTGTACCGTCGCATATATCTTTTTTATATTAAGACTACCATCAAACTGCTGAAACTCATTGTGTGTTAAAACTCAAATTTTGATTATATCGCAAGTATTCATTCCAAATTTTGAAAAATTTAGTTAGTGTATAAACAAAAAAAATTTTAGAAAAGAAAGTGTTTCAATAGTTTAAAATATATTGCTTATACGCACACATTTTCACAGGTAGTATTATTTTCTTTTATGATATCATGGGAAGACAGAATGAATGAAATTATACATATACTATACATAAAAAGTTTTGATAGTGATTTTTCACTCATTTTATTTGAAAGCTATTGGGGGTCCCTTTAGCCAACCAATGCTGGTAAATGCTTCTTTACTAAATTAAAATCTTATTCAGCACGGGTAGGTTTGGGGATTGAGGAGAGTTACGGAGCTTCCGCAAAAAGACGCAGGCAATATTTCAAAAAGTCAGCTTTAAGTTTTCGATCGTTATCTTGTTTGAAGATCTGGATCTTGTTAAAAGTCTATGTTCGTAGACACAAGCTATTTACTAACGACTGTCTATAACATTGAAATATAGTAATTTATTGAAGTGGAACCATTGTACCATCAATAAAAATAATTAAAAATTTTAATTTAAAGTTTTAAATTTTTAATACAAAAATTATAAAACATATTTTTTTGCAGTTGCTGCAAATGCTTTCATTACCATCATCGTAACAATTGTTTTGTGCTTTCACATGACTAAATCATCATTACTGTAGTGTTTGTTTAGAAAAATTACACAACGAATTATTACCCTGACTTCGAGGTAGAAACATTCAAAACAATACACAATTTTAAAAGAGCAATGCGAGTAATAATGCCAAGAAGGTGATAACGTATAAAAGTAAGAAAAAAGAAAACAGCAAAATAATTTTTTAGCTTGTTATAATCGTACATATTTACAATGGAAAACAAAAGAAGGCGTATCTGTGAAAGTGAAAGCAAAAGCATTGAATAAGCGGAGAATAATATAATGTATTTTTCTTTCAACCTTAAAGCTCTCTTTGCATTATTCATTGACTTTGTAAAGGGAGTTATTGAAAGGAAGGTTTTGCTGCCCCAAAAACCACAATTTATTTATAAATGTTTAATTTTTTTTATAAAATCTCTTATCGTTTGTTTTGTTTGGGGAAACACTGCTTTAGAATTTTTATTTTCATTTTCATTACAAATAAATAGCAAATACATATTATTTCCTTTGCTTTTTACTCCGATTTATTCCTATAGAAAGCATAGCTGGTATGTATGCTCATTTAAATACGAATGAATGAATGAATAAATGGATGAATGGATTGTATAATACATTGTACAGGAAGTGTTATAAATGCGTCATTTTGCTTTAATATGCAATCAACTTGTTTAGTGATGTATGCAATAATGCATTGTATTTCTACACTCGCTCGTACAAAAAAAAAAACACATACATACATAAATATTCGTTCATTCATATTGATATGTATTTGGCTTTTTATTTGTGCATATTCACCTTCATATACAAATATGACATACATATTGATACACTCATACTGATCTATTTTAAAAGATTTTCATTATGTGCAAAGGCCTATCATACACACTAGTTTTAGTAATTTAAGTTTGATATGAAACAGCTTGTGTTAAAAGATGAATGTTCACCAAGCTTAAGTATTAAATCCTTTCGAAGAAAACATTTACCTTACGTGGCCTGGCTTATGTAAATTTTGATTCGGAAGAAGCTATACTGGTAGAATCTTTTGATGAGTTCAGGGAGCTTTTTCGTGTATAACTATTTCAATACGGCTGTTACAAGCATACATTATAGACTTTTATTGAATATACTATATTTATATACTTCTTATTATTCTCTATTCCATTCTTCCAAATTATTAAATTTACTTCGTTTTAAATCATTAAATTTGGATTACTTGTTAGTTCACAAATTTTATTGCGTTGCATCGAGTTATAAATATGACAGACGCACTTTCTGATCAAATTGGTTACAGAGATGGTCATTATATAATGGTTCGTATTTTGTCTAAATTAAATAATTAAATATTATTCACATGAATGCTCAAAGTTTATTACCTAAAATTGACGAATTTCGTTTCCTTTTCTTAAATTCCGGCATTGATGCTATATGTATTTCTGAGACGTGGCTTAATCCTGACATAGATAGGAGTCACTATAAGTTAGATGGACAGACGGCGGACTGGCCGGGGTGTTGCGATCTATATTAGGGATAACATCCCTAGTCAGATGGTTTGTTCATATAATGAACATAACGATATTGAATGTATATTTATTGATGTAAATTCTGGTAGTGGTAAAATTTTAATTGGATGTGCCTACAGACCGGATAGGTACATGAAATTCGATACTTTAATTGAAATACTGGAACTTCTATCAGTGACATACTCTGAAGTTATTATAGCTGGAGATTTTAATAGTAATTTTCTAATGACTAATGAACTAACCACAACTATGTCGTCGATTAACTTATCTACTGTGAATACAACAAGACCAACACATTTCACATCATCATCAACTACATTGCTTTCTTAATTAAGTAATAATTAAGACTTTCGTAACCTTAGAAGTCTCCAAGGGTGCACATTTTTGTTTGTTTAAAGAGCAATTTAATGTCATTTATAGTTCAACTTACAAGCACAACTTTAATAAAAGTAAGAAGAAAAAAGAAGAAGACAATATATAAATCTAGAACAAGCACAATACTCGGAATATTTCACTTTATTGTAAAGATTTTATAGCAAAATTTGTAGCCTCTATAAAAGTCGGATTATCAGATTGTTTTTTTTTGTATAAAAAGTACCAACAGCTCTCGATTGCTGAAGAAAAAACAATTCATATAATACAATTCCCTTACTGCACACATACTTTAATACGTGCTCACTTATTGTAATGGAAATATGAGTTGTTTTCTATAATTTTTTTTATAATTCACTGATTGTATGTATGTTGCTGTTGTTTGTGATATACGTAATAACAAAAAAAGTATTTCTACTCATTCTACAGTACAAAAGTGAACCTTTATTAAGACATAAAAAACAAAAAATGAACTGGAGTATGTTTTTATTTGCTCACTTGTGGTTTTTATTGTTTATATCCATATTTGCTGTTGTTTTAAAGTGAACCTCTTTGACAGAGAAGTCTTCCAATTTTTTTTCCGTTTTGAAATGCTTTTGTATTCAGATACTCCCGATGTGAGTATACAACGGCATACAATTCACTCACAGTCACTCTTTTTTACTAACTCACATTTGCCATTGAAATCTTTATGTATGCAAACATTCATTTATGCACAAATACACACCTAGATTGCATAAACACTCGTACATTCATGTCACCCAGCTAGCATTTGGGTGATTATTTTTGGCAAAAATATCCTAAATGATTCTTCTAAGATCACTTTTGATGATTAAAAACTGATTTATCACTTGGGTGATTGAAAAAGGATTCACATATGATTCATCTATATGATCAAATAATGATTTCAAAAATGACAGCAACAAAATGTCAAGAAACCACAAAAAGATCATGATATTTTTTTTAGCATCATTTTGAAATCACATTTTGCTCAGCTGGATGATAAAGAATTTCTTGCTATGCTATTGCTTTCGTTTATAACGGTAAACTTTTCTACTTTCAATGAAGCAACAGCTTCAACATTTTCATATTATGGATTTTTGTTTAGTCGTCTCGTTAAAGTCGCGGGGAGAACATTATTAGTTTTTTGTAAGAGACGAAAAAGATTCCCCAATGATTATAAAAACTACCAGAAAATTGCTCAGTAATTAATCAGCAAAATGTATCATAAATGCTTCTTAGCGATGATTCATCTTTAGGGTACCATTTTCTCACAACGAGGTAATCATTTATGATTGAAAAATGAGCTCATATGCTGATTCCCAAGAGATTATATTATGATACAAAAACTATATAATTTACGATTGAAAAATGATTCGAAAAAGACTCCCCAATGATTATAAATTGTAACAAAAAATTGCTAATGCTGACTTTAGACGACATGTTTTTTACATATGGCTTGCTAGGTGTGTGAGACATATGTAACTTCGCATGTTTGTCAAAATTGTCAATTTACAGACGGTTTATAATATTTGCTTTCACACGTACATGTGCAATTACATCTGACATAACCTTTGAGTGTTCACAACAGCTGAGTTTTTGCACAATTTTGTAAATACATAAAGCGCTTATTGCTTTTTAATGTTTTTTCAGCCAAACCACACTTTTGATAATTTAATACAGCTGAAGTCAGATGCCTTGTCAGATGAAAATAGAACACGCTCTAATTGAAAAGTTTTCATCTGACTTTGCTTCTGTAAATGTCATCTGACAATGTTTCATATGTTTCACACGGCATGTATCACTTTTGCAGTGGGAAATTTGACAAGTCAGATGTAAAATACATGTCGTCTAAAGTCAGCATAAGAAATGAATCAGCAAAACGTATCATAAATGATTCTTTGTGATGATTCATCTGTAGGGTACCATTTTCTCATAACGAGGGAATCATTTATTATCGGAAAATGAGCTCATATGCGATTATTTTGCCCGTAATGCTGTTCTCAAACGATTCGATTATGATACAAAATGCTAGCTGGGTTATAGTATTTATATTTATACCCTGAAGGAAATGTCGATAGTAAAACTGACCTGATTCACTATTGACTTTATCCCAAGTACTACTGACTAATTGTAGCCCAGTCCATGTTCTTTGCTATAGTCATTTGACATGGGCTTGTCATTGAGATTCCACTACTGACCTCGGAATTATTGACCTAATATAGACTAGATGGTTCTTATGGCACCATATTTAGACATTGGCACCATAGATTCACTAGTGCATTTTAATGATTGTAGTTAGCACATATGAAACTTTTTACTAGTTTAGGCAATTAAATTAGATTTTTTATGAAATATTTTAGTTTCACGTGCAGCCGCATTTATTTTCAACACAAAAAAATGAGTCAATACAAAATCGTTTTCTAGTTGTCAAGAACTTCTCTTTCCAATAAAGGCAAAAGAGGAAGTATAGACGATTCGTTGACAATTCGTGACTTGGAGACACTTGGTCCCTGGCTTCCTTCAGGGCAAAGTTTCTCACACAAACACGTGCTCTCGTGCAAACACAAAAGTACATTTGCCTGGAATTGTTTTATTGTAGCGGAAATTGTACGTTTTTTGATGCATCAGGAAATTGCCAACATTTTTTATAATTGCTGTTTTTTTTCCGTGTATTGGTGTATCTTTAATAAGTATTAATTTCTTGTTGGTGTTTTTACATTTTTACCTTCTTAATTTAAAGGGAATCGTCCTGCGCTACTTAATGTTTTATGTTAAACATTGTATTGTGTTGATGTGTCTGCCTGCCTGTGTTAGTGTATGTTCATGACTGCCTATATTAATGCGAGACAGTACTTGTCAATCCTTAAATGTCGCCATTTTTAATTTGCACATAATATTACCGAAAAAAATATGGCATGATTCTATTGTTTAAACATTTTTCTCCTGTTTTTTAGATAGATTGCTTAATATTAAAAATTTCAATGTTATTTAGACATACTTTGCTAAAAAATAAATACTTTTAACAGCAGATTTGTATTTTTTCGAAAAATAAGACAAATTATGTTTCTTTGTAACAAATACATAACTACAAACTCGATGCAATCTTAGACCAGAATTTTTCAACACAAATTTAGACAATATATGATACTAAATTTTAAGTAATGTTTTAGAGTGTAGCTTCTTCATGGAAATATAATATTCAAACAAAAAAAATTAGTTTTTAAATTTTTCTCTTTTTGTAGACTTCTTTTGTCTAGATATTGTTGATAGAATTTTCTTTTGCGAAATTTTTTAAGCATTTGAAGAGTAATTTTATTTGATTTATATCTGTCACATCGTTCTAAATATAACGTTACGTGCCTTAGCCTAATAATTAATTTTGATTAATAAGCAAATAAGTTCGAAATAATTATACTATATAAACTTATCTTTACAATGTTGTTTTTCCTGCTAAATAATAACTAACTTTCTTACTAGTGAATAAACTTATTTTATATTACAACGAATACATTTTATGTAAATATTTACATCCTTAAAATAATAATTAATAATTATAATCATTATGCTGATTTTCATTTTCTATACTTTGCTCAAAATTGTACAACGAAAATTTGTTAATTTAAACAATAATTGTGAAATCTATGGTAATTCACAAATTGCTGCAGCATATTAAAAAATTAGGAAAATACATAAGCATATTATATGTATATAAGTACCCTCTAGTCAGCCTAGAGCCATATGTCTCTATGTCAACACTCTTTCTCTAGCGACAATTGCACTATTTAAATTTCGACAACTTTCCTTTTATACACTAGTAGAGATACGTTAGAGACAATAGTTCTAGTGTATTTCAGGTGACATTGTCAACGAAAGCGTCAAAAGTTTGTAAAGGAATGTAAAATCAACATGACATATTTTTGATTTGAAATCATTCACTGTGGTGCTTAGTTGTGCTACTTGTTGTTGTTTATTCTTACGTGTGTCGGCTATGCAGACAACAAAAAACGAATTATCAGCAAAAATTCACTGCTGCTGGTTTAAATTTACCATTGTTCAATATTAATTTTAAACGGAAAATTATTAATCTAACCTTAAATCTCTTTGATTTAAAAATTTTCACTGTCAAAACAACTTTGTTATAAACGTTACATTTAATTTGAAGTAAACATGAGTATATCTTTAATTTCAAATAAGTTTAAATTATGTTGAATCAAAATAAAATTCATTTTACATCCGATGGTATTTATTTACAGTCATATTTATAAAATTTTAAAATGGTGTAATAAGATACTTTTAAGCAAAATTTCATAAAATTGCATTCAAAAATGTATAATACATAACAATTTTAAAATAGGTTTATAGATGGTATGCAACTAATATAAACCTTCAATAAATTCATATTATCGAAATATAAATTTTAACTTCAAATATCTTTGCAAATTTACCACGCAGGAATGCATGATATACTTTAAATTAAAGCTCGAAGTCTTGGCTATAAGCGTTTAATTTTTTTTTAATTTGATGGACAATGCCACTAAACTATTTAAGTTAAACAAAATTCGTAACAAAACTAGCAAAAAAAAACACTATCAAAACACATAAAAGCAAAAAGAAATGCTAGTGATATACAAACAATCAACGCAATTGAAAAACGATCCCGTTTTACTTCATAATAAAGTTGTATTAAATAAGTTGAGAAATATATTATAAAGAGCGCTCAAAAACAGTTAGCTTGCACGAAAACAATAACAAGATTCTCATTTATTTCAATATCCGGATGAATTCATATTCTTTTTATTGCGACACTAACTACAAAACATGGTGGTGTTGCCAGTATCGAAACCTAAAATTCCTTAAAACACACAATATCTATTGTAGTGTTTATGAATACAATTTTATATTAAACAGTTTTTAGCGTGAAATTGTTCAATAACAATTGTGAATCTTAAACCTAAAATAAAAATTGTTTATGAATGTGGCTGTTAGTGTATAGCTAAAGTAAAGTTTGATGCTAATGTGGCTGCAGTGGTTACCGCGTGGACTACCAAGCAGGTGACACGAGCTCAAATCTTGGCTGGGCAGCCAAATACAACACAAAGTTTTCTGATGCCTATGTTAACACATGTCCCGTAAGTAAAATAATTAATAGAATAGCTACATTGAAGTCATTTTGTTTCAGCTTGATATAACTTTAATTCAAGATAATTCTTCGTGTTGTTTCAATATCAAATTTACGTTGTTTCAACTTGAAATAACTTTGATTCAACATCATTTTTTGTGTTGTTCCAATATCAAATTCACGTGGTTTTAGTTCGAAATAACTTTGAATCAACATGATTTTTAGTATTATTTCAGTATCAACTTCATTTTGATATAACTGTAGTGGAATGTTAGATCAACATGAAATACAGTTAATTCAAAAGCATAAATGTTCTTTAAATGTTATATTAAATCATGTTGAATTAACATGAAACACTTATGAAGCAAAATTACTTCCGAAAAATATAAAATTGGCTTGGGTTTCGGCGATTTTACATTTAGATTTTTCCGTGTGTACAGTCAATAGCAAAGTTGCAAGCCGATCGGCTGCTAGCCGCTGCCGCTTCTGATTGACTATTTTAATTTTAAACAAATCTTTTTAGTAGAACGATATACTTTTTTAACTGAAAATATATAGCTATATATTTTTCCAATTTTTTAATTTCAAATGTAATTTTTAAATTTCTAAGGGAATTTTCGAATTTCAATTGATATTTTTTTAATTTCAATTGATATTTTTTTAAACTGAATTGATATTTTTTTATTTCGAATGGAAAATTTTCTAATTTCAATTAATATGTTTTAAGCTACAATCGAAAAAGGTATATGAATTTCAAAAATATTTCGGTCTATATAATTTCAAAATAATTTATTAAATTTTTAATAAAACATAATATTAAAAAAATATATATGTGTTTAATTGTATTGCCCCAACCCTTATAAAATTGTAGACGCTGGTCACTACAATGTATTAGTGAATCTTTGGTTCAAATGTCTCCATATGGTCGTAAAAGAAGTACATCGTTAATAGTGCTAAATTCTATTGGTAGATTTTCAATGACAAGCTTATGTTATATGTCAAGAGGCGATTACATTCACTAGGGTACACTTGGTCAGTAGTAGTATTGACAATGTCACTAGTAAATCATTACGATTTCACTATTGACATCGAGCGAGGAAATATCAATATTGTAGAATAGACCCCCTAAAATTTACTAGTGAATCTTTGGTGCCAATGTCTCCATGTGGTCCCAAAAGAACTACTTAGTCAGTAGTGCTTTAGTCTACTGATGGATTTTCAATGACAAGCTAATGTTAAATGACAATAGATAATTACATTGACTGGGGTACACCTGGTCAGTAGTACTAATGAGAATGTCACTAGTAAATCACTACATTTCACTATTCGCATTTCCTTCAGGCTATTTATACCTTCCAGCTCTACGTTCACTGACACATATAAATATGTGTGTATACTCGTATATACGCTCTAGTCAGCCAAGAACCATATGTCTCCATGTCAACACTCTTTTCTATAGCGACAATTGCGCTAGTTAAAATGTCGACAACTTTCCTTTTATGCGCGAGTAGAGATACGTTAGAGACAACAGTGCTAGTGTATTCCTGGTGATATTGACAACGAAAGCGTCAATAGTTTGTTTTCTTTTTTTTTTATTATATGCAGTCAATAGCAGAGTTGCAATTGATATTTTTTTAAACTGAATTGATTTTTTTTTAAATGAATTGAAATTTTTTTAATTTCGTATAAAATTTTTTGATTTCAATTGATATGTTTTAAGCTACAACCAGAAAAGGTATATAAATTTTAAAAATATTTTGGCCTAAATAATTTAAAAATAATTTTTTTAATTTTTTTATAAAAAATAATATTAAAAATATATATATGTGTTTATAAAATTGTAGACGGGGGTCACTAAAATGTACTAGTGTATCTTTGGTTCAAATGTCTCCATTTGGTCGCAAAAGAGCTACATCGTCAATAGTGCTACAGTCTATTGGTAGATTTTCTATGACAATCCTATGTTATATGTCAATATGCGATTGCATTGGCTGGGGTACACCCGGCCAGTAGTAGTATTGACAATGTCACTAGTAAATTATTACAATTTCACTATCGGCATCGAGCGAGGAAATATCAATATGGTAGACTAGAGCCCCAAAAATTTACTAGTGAATCTTTGGTGCCAATGTCTCCATGTGGTCCCAAAAGAACTACTTAGTCAGTAGTGCTTTAGTCTACTGGTGGATTTTCAATGACAAGCTAATGTTAAATGTCAATAGATGATTACATTGACTGGCGTACACTTGGTCAGTAGTACTACTGATAATGTCACTAGTAAATCATTACAATTTCACTATTCGCATTTCCTGCAGGGTATCTTTAGAATAGTATGTGTGAATAAGTGAACAAGTTTAGGGGAATGAACATTTTAAACAATTATTGTGAAAGAAGTTTAGCAATTTTCCTTGAAATGTAAACGGCATTAGACAACAACAGCAAAAAATATGTTAAAGTAAAGATTAGCCGAAATATAGACAATGATTTCTTAAAAGCAGTTTAAAACGTATGAGTGTATTCATGGTAAAATAAATCAAGGCCTCAAAGCTATAATAAGAATTTTAAAATTAAATTTAATTGTTATTCAAATTTTCATTTTTTATAGGATTATATTTTCCAACAGCTATTTAAGACATCAAATCTTCCTCCTAAGAGTATTATCTCCGTAAATTGGGCCATCAGAATTGAATGTTTAATATGTATTGCAAATGCGAAAATATTTTTCATTATTTAATTAAAAATTTCAAGCGTGTTTTTGAGAAGAGTCCCTTTTAAAAGATTTCTTGCGGATAAGCATTTTATGCCAAAGCTATTGATTTGCTATTTTTTCTATTTTACTTATTGTTTTTGGCTACAAATCCAGTCAGGCGTCACTCATCTATTGATAAGTTGTTTTTCTGGCCAATGTTTTCCTTTAATCCTTTTTGGTTTTTAAGGACTTTTTTCCATTATAGCCGGTCTTCTTCGTGCTATTGTACGTACGAGTATTGCTGTTCTGAAGTGTATTAATGGATTTTTGTCGTGATTGAAGAGCATTAAAAATTGCTGTGTAAGAACAAAGATATACAAAAAAAAACATCCACACTCTTTTACACATGCAATATACGCAGTTAATATTTTTGTTGGTGTTGTGTTTATCAGCCAAACATTCGATGTACTGATGTACAATAAAAATTCATACTACTAAAAATGACAAACAAAACCGTATAGAAAAAAGCTTAAAAGTCAAACTAGTTTTTGTTTTATATTTTGTTGTACAGATCTACCCTCAAAACCAAAAAGGAAACAAAATATTTTAAACATTTGGGTAAAACGAATGTTTTAAATCCCTCCTTTATTAATAATAGTTCTTAAATGAAACCTTTCCTTGTGCTACTAATGCCTGTTTTACACTATCTAGCAAGCCGTTCGACTTCTGTAGAAAATGCATCCCTGATCAAATGGAAATTTAAAAAACCAATAACACATTATAGCAGGGCTGCATTTCGTGCAGAAGTCGAACAGCTTGTCTAAAAACACCCTGAAGGAAATGTCGATAGTAAAACTGTACTAATTCACTATTGGCTTTGTCCCCAGTAGTACTGACTAATTGTACTCGAGGCAATGTTTTCTGCAATAGACTAATAACCTCGGAACTATTGACTTACTATAGGCTAGGTGGTTCTTATGCGACCACATTGAGACATTGGCACCAGAGACTCACTAGTGCATTTCAATGATTCTAGTCAACATATATGACACTTTTTACAAGGTAAGGCAATTAAATAAAATTTTTTGAAAATTTTTAGTTTTTCGCGCAGCCGCATTTATTTTCAACACAGCAAAATGAAAATAATCGTTTTGTAGTTGTCAAGAACTTCTCTTCCCATTAAAGGTTATATAAAAAGTGTAGACGATTCGTTCACAATGTGACGAAAAAGTCACCAAACTTGTCAACAAAAGTGGTGACTTGTAGACACTTGGCAGTTGGTATCCTTCAGGGCAGCTTAAAGACCCTTTCACATTGTAATACAAACTTTGAGATTTTTATTAGATTTTGTAAAACGAAAATCAAATCAGAATCAGTCTGACTGTCAAAAAATCTTATAGAAAATCTTTTAATTTCTACACTATCACATTCCAAATAAAACGTAACATAAATAATTTGCAATACAACAAAGTTTTTCTTTCTTCTTTTTCTTTATTTATGCTGGTAAACAAATACACAACTGTTTTGTTATTCCTATGTTTATTTGTGCAAAACACAACCCTGATAAAATGAAAAGTGTGATTGTTCAGAAAATTTCCTAAAAATTACGAATACCATAATACTGTCAAATTTCTTTACGTATTATTTGACAGATCATAACACACTATTTGATTTTTACTTAAGATTACAGGTTTTGACAAGTATTAATAATAAATCTAATAGTCTGAAGGGCGCTTAAGAACAAAATAATTTTTGGAAATAGAGATATTTAAGGTTTCTAATGATAAATTGGAAATTAACTATGAACTTGTTTCCAATTTCCTAAAAAGAAAACTGAAACGTGATAATTGTTTGTGAGGCACTATTTTCTGAAATCGGTTTTTTGTGCAAAAGAGACTTGTTTTTAAAGCAAATATTTTTTTATGTTATGCATTTTTTAGCCTGAATATTTTGCAAATCCTAAGCGAACATGCTGAACGATAGGGTGTTTCAAACATGTGTTGTTTTGTATTATAGCATTATATGTGTTTGCCAGTATGTATATACCTATGTAGTATATGCTCATGGAAAGTTCATTTCTACTTTGTATAAAAACTGGTGATTTAAAGTATAGTATCCAAAGTTCATTTAACATTCAGATTGATTTCATTTGTATTTTTCTTCTCTTGTGTTAATTTTTTATCTCTTGCTGGCTCGTATAGTTGTTTACGTAGGAGTACATTTATTATACAACTTTTTGTTTTTTGCAACAAAATGTTGCAGAATTTTTTGTTGTATTTCTGTAGGCTTTAGGTTAAGTATGGCCATTTATTTGCTGTTGCTTGATATTGTTTAAAGCGTTAAAAGAATGATAAAGTTCAAATGTTACAGAATTAATTGAAAGCAATTTTCCCAATTAAGTTTTTTATTCGTAGCATTTTGTACAATTGTTTTAAATATTTGGTAATCAATACAAATAGAGAAATAAATGTTTTTCTTGTGGCTATTTCATGTTATTAACTTTGAAGGAAGAGTATGATGTAAATAGTTAATGGCTTAAATTAGGTTATATATATATATATATATATATATATATATATATATATATATATATATATATATATATATATATATATATATATATATATATATATATATATATATATATATATATACGTATGTATATACTTATTTTCGCTAAATTGCAGTTTGATATGAAAATTGACAATAATTTTTTCAGAAAAATCATTATTTTGCAGATGAAATGATTAAGAAATATTTGTGCATACACAGAAAAAGTAACAAAAATATTCAGTGGCAAAACTCGTATATTCAATTAAAAACTTAAAGCGAATTAAAACTAATTTTGATTCAAATAAAATATTAATTAAAAATGAAATGTTTTCTAAGTAAACAGTTAATTGGAAAAAAATTTTACAATAATTATACAAAATTTTATTTATTTTTTTATTTTAAGACCGAACGCGAACATAGGGATCCGACTCAAATGTCTCAATGATTTTGCTTGCTAAAACTAAATATTGGGAATTGTATGTTTCATTTCAATTATTTTAAAATCATATCTCTTGAGATTCTGCAATTTTCAATTTAAAGCTATGCAGCGACTTTTTAGGATCGTGAATTTTTTCTTGGCAAAATGCCAGTTTGCAAGTGTAAGAAATTGAATTTTTTTGCTTCCACTGGCATTGACGTCACTATTTAACTTACCTCATCAACTATCTACCCTGCTGAGTTTACGTCATGAGCATCGAACTAAAATGTAGCAAAAATATCACTAATTTTATCATGATACAAATTCATTAGGTGTAGGCGATACTACGTTAGCACAAGATTAAGAAATTATAGCTGGATATATTTTTATATAAGTTAAATATTTATTTTCTGCCTTTTCTGTTATACAATTTTAAATAATTTATATATTATTCACATTAAATACACATGGATGCATATAATTATATATGTATGTATGTATGTATGTATGTATGTATGTATGTATGTATGTATGTATGTATGTATGTATGTATGTATGTATGTATGTATGTATGTATGTATGTATGTATGTATGTATGTATGTATGTATGTATGTATGTATGTATGTATGTATGTATGTATGTATGTATGTATGTATGTATGTATGTTTTTTTTTTATTTTTTTATTTGTGGGATGAAAATCATCGAAAGACTCTGGCAGTGGTGGTGTTTGCCAGAAGTGCGAGATTTTAACACGCTAAAAACACCCCTTCACACTGACCCAAATGCTCCCCGTGGTACTACCGCAAGGCTATACGTCTCGGGGTGGGAAAGGTCCTAGACCCTAAATCTAAACTACATGGATTCTTCTGCGAATCTCTTCTAACCTACGAAGTTCCAACAGAACCAATTTTATAAAATTACATACATACGTCCAGTTATACAAAGATTCCAACATGATTGGAACGATGTTGTCCGGCCTAATACTACGCCCTAAGACTACTTCTAAATACGCTCTACCACTATCAAATCGTGGACAGATGAAGAACACATGTTCGGCATCTTCCACGACATTGCCACCACAACTCGGACAAAACGGAACACTGTCATGTCCGAAACGGTACAAGTACGACCTAAAACAACCATGTCCAGTCAAAAACTGTGTAATGTAGAAGTTCAAGTCGCCGTGTCTTCTTGATAACCATACCCTAATGTCAGGTATCAGTAAGTAAGTCCATCTTCCCTTGTCAGTCGCTGTCCATCGTTCTTGCCACTTCCGTAGACACATATCAGTCACACCATTCGATGTATGTATGTATGTATGTATGTATGTATGTATGTATGTATGTATGTATGTATGTATGTATGTATGTATGTATGTATGTATGTATGTATGTATGTATGTATGTATGTATGTATGTATGTATGTATGTATGTATGTATGTATGTATGTATGTATGTATGTATGTATGTATGTATGTATGTATGTATGTATGTATGTATGTATGTATGTTGTATGTATGTATGTATGTATGTATGTATGTATGTATGTATGTATGTATGTATGTATGTATGTATGTATGTATGTATGTATGTATGTATGTATGTATGTATGTATGTATGTATGTATGTATGTATGTATGTATGTATGTATGTATGTATGTATGTATGTATGTATGTATGTATGTATGTATGTATGTATGTATGTATGTATGTATGTATGTATGTATGTATGTATGTATGTATGTATGTATGTATGTATGTATGTATGTATGTATGTATGTATGTATGTATGTATGTAT